>QXTE01000892.1:42123-62527 GCA_003942145.1 Platysternon megacephalum
TCGCCATAATTCACCACCAGATGTCAGGGTAGAGCTCATCCTGACTCTGCTTACATGAATAATCTATGATGTGACGGAACTGTCTATATAACCCTGCTAGATGTTAAAACCATGGCTGGTTCTCTCTGGAAACGGGCCACTCTCTATTGTTGTGTGCACTCCTCAATAAAGAGCTTGTCACTGGACCTTGCTGGTGTTGCCTGTCTCTCTGCGGTCAGACAACGAACTGTGCCATCTGGGTTCCGAGTCCCCCCAAAATTTGGCAACCACGAAGGGACCTGTCTGACTCTCCGGCGCGGGATCAGACTCTGAAGCAACGCAGCGCGCATCCTCCAGTTTCGAGGAGAATTGCCCGGTAACCTGATCCCTGCGTCGGCGATAAGGCGTGTTCTGCGAACCAGCGGAAGCCCGTAGAAATCCAGCAATGTCCACCTACCCATTGAGTAGGATCCAGGTCTTCGGGGTTCGAGTCCCTGGGGAGGTAAGCGATTGCTCAACATTGAGAGATGGGGTTAGAGTCCCTTTACCATCTAAATGGGACAATTTGGCAGTAAATGCCCGGGGGATGCCCCATTGTCTCTGATACTCAGGGATTGGAAGGGAATCTCTGGAACAACCGGTTTGGCTAAATCTAAAATGAGAAATTTATGTCAAATTCAATGTCCTTCCTTTACTGCTCATCTGTCCCTGACTAAAGATTGGTCAAGCTGCGGAACCTTTTCCGCAGACAGGATGAATTCCTTAAGAGATATTTTGGTTGATCTTAGACCGGGACAAATGGACTATTTACTTGTATGGTATAACTATAAACCAAAAGAGGGATGTACGGCCTTTGAAGCCATTTGTATAGAAGAATCCATTTAAAGTACCCCCGCCCCCATGCCCCAGAAATTCAACCTGAAGAAGATGGGTATCTCCCTATGAGAGTACCGCCGAGGCAAAGCTCAGGAGCACTGGTAGAGAGTGAGAGGACAGAGGTGAAAAGGGATGCTCAAGGAGCGGGTCCTTCCAAATCCTTAGGAGATTTTTTTGGAACTTTTGCGTCCCCTGTAACTACAAAAGCAGACCAAGCTCCTTTGCGAGCTTACCCTGTTCCCCAGAGTAGTGGGCAGCATCAAATGGTGCTTACTCACACTCCATTCACAACTGCACACTTATTAAATTGGCAGTGTTCTATGCCGTACCTTCGAGATAACCCCGAGGCAGTGGAAAGAATGTTTAGAACCGTTTTTTTCTATTCACTTACCAACATGGGCAGATGTGAATCAGTTGTTGGACACCCTCTTAACCGAGGATAAACGTCAAAAGGTTAAAGAAAAGACTGCAATTAGCCTTGATTTCTAAGGTTGCCTCAGGAATGTGGCAGCGGCTGCACTATTAGTTGAAAAGGCTCAATAAATTGTTTTAGGACACCCTTTAACAGTACACACTCCACACACTGTAGCAAGCTTGTTGAATTCTCAGCAGCACAAACATTTAACTAATCAAAGGCTGTCCAAATACGAGGTAACTCTGCTAATGACTCATGGAGTTACTTTAAAGAGATGAGCAAATTTAAATCCGGCTTCCTTGCTACCTCATAAGGATGGTCAGAAAACAGTACATGATTGCTTACAAGTTTTGGATTAGGTATCTGATCTGGAATTAGAATTGTTTGTGGATGGGTCTGCTTTTGTTCGCAATGGAGTTCAACACTCTGGATATGCAGTTACAGATGGGCATACAGTATTAAGAGAGAAACCCTTATCACCTGGGACAAGCGCTCAGTTAGCTGAAATGCAGGCTTTAACAGCTGCCTGTTTGTATGTTAAAGGAAAAGGGTTAATATTTATACTGACTCTAAATATGCTTTCGGTGTGTGTCATGCCACCGGAGCCATTTGGAANTAATGGAACAGATTCACAAAAACACGCATCTGGGAGTCAATAAAATGGCCCAGATTACTTTAAGACAGTTTGTTTCCCCAGGACTTCACGAAGTAGCCAGGAGAAGAGTAGAGAAGTGTGCTCTGTGTCAGCAATGTCATCCAAAGGGTATAAACAAACAGGCACCGCCTGGGGGGCGCAGATGGGCTCATAGACCTATGCAGCACGTACAGATTGATTTTACCGATTTACCTCCCTCTGAAGGAAAACGGCATTTGTTAGTTATAATAGACCAGCTCACTGGATGGGTGGAAGCGTATCCCACCACCCGAGCCACTGCAACTATAGTGTGTAAGATATTACTTAATGAAGTTATACCAAGATTTGGCCCTCCTGAAATAATTGACTCCGACCAAGGTACTCATTTCACAGCAAAGATTTGTAAAGAACTTACCAAAGCAGTAGGAACAAAATGGGCCTTTCACGCTCCCTGGCACCCCCAGAGTTCAGGCCAGGTGGAGCGTATGAATGGAACTCTGAAAAACCTTTTGACAAAACTATGCCGAGAACTCAATTTGAAATGGACTAAAGTTCTGCCTCTCGCTCTCTATACCATTCGAACTACTCCGAATGCTAGGACTAGACTGGCACCCTATGAAATCCTGTTTGGACATGTACCTCCAACCTTTGCTCCTTTAATATCAGTTCCCAATGACACTGATATGACCAAGGAAACGGAGATCTATGTAAAAGAATTGCAGCGCCATCTAGTGACATTACAGCAGTACTCTGCTCATTCCCAAGCCTTACCATTGTGGGAAGCTGTTAATTCTCTTTTACCAGGTGATCCTGTGTGGGTAAAAGCATACAAGAAGACTCTGCTTCAACCANTCGACTGTAGCTGAAAAAGCCTTAAATTGGTGGTGTCCTTTCTCGGAAGGATGGCCCCGTTTTCTGGCCTGGGTTCTTATATTTTTAATCTGTTTATTATTTGTTACCTTTCTCTTCTGGTGGTACGAAGCATGGGGGCTATAGAATCTCACAGTCCTAACACCTTTATACGCCTTGCCCATGAGATGAAAGCTCGCATGCCAGCCTTACATAATACTTCATGCTGGGTATGTTCTCTGATGCCAGCGGATGGCCAAAAAGGTCTCCCTGTGGTCCCTACTCCCCTCAGTGCAAGGAAAATGACCTGGACTCCCTCCTGGAAGGACTCTTCAGACACTCTAAACATAACCTGGAGTGATACTGGAATTAAGAATAAAGGGTTCTTAAATGTTTGGAGGAGACGGGGACATTGGTGCCTCTTAAAAGGACCACATGCTAATTCTAGCATTTTTGCTGGAATTAGCCAGTGCACATGGTATTATAACACCTCCCATAGTGGACTGGCTTATACACACACTAGGGAAGGATTTCAAATTATAAATGGTACGGATGTCTCTTTAATTCCTAGATGGATGAAGGTAAATACCACGGCATGTACACCTTCTTCCTCACACCTTTCCTATAACTGCTTTTCTTTACACTGTACCCGATGTTCCCCTGGACCCAATAATAGGTCTCTTTGCATATGCTCTTATCCAAATAGCCCAACTCTACCAATCGGTCCAGACCGATGGAATCTGTGGGACCGACCCCTCTTTGGGGCATATTGGGTGTGTGGCAACAAAGCGTACCTAATCCTCCCTCCCTCATGGAGTGGATCCTGCTATCTGACCTGGTTAGAGCCACCTGTAGTTTATCGTGCCCACCTCCCAAAAGGGAACATCAGAAATGTAAGGGGTGCTGAGGAAGATGTTAAGGATTCTCGCCCCCTTACGTGGTGGGCTCTGAATGATTGGACAGGCGTTTGTGCAGGATTTGTTTTTGCTTGTGGTGGAGCCACCTGGCGAATTGGAGAAGGAGTAATGAGAGTTCAGGGGGTTTTGGAGATAATAGCAAATACCACCGCCGATGCCCTGGTGGACTTGGCAACCGCACAGAGAAAACTAAGGCAGATGGTTCTCCAGAACCGCTTGGCTCTAGATATCTTATTGGCCTCTCAGGGAGAAACATGTGCACTAATTGGGCAAGAGTGCTGCGTATATGTTCCTGATGTTTATAACGCCACCTGGGACTGAGCAACCCATCTCATACAAGTAGCAAAGGACCATGGAGGGGAGCAAGTTGATTCTTCGTGGAGCAACCTGTTTAATTGGGTTCCAGACATAGGTGGTTGGCTTCATAATATGCTTCGCAGCGCTGTTGTCATTATTTGTGGCCTGATAGTTTTGTATGTTATTCTCCGATGTGGGTGTTGGATAGGCACCAAGCTGTGCTCCACCCAGCAGTAATTAGTTCAAAATCCGGTAAGAGTTGCAGCCAGTATGTCCCAAGAGTCCCTTTACGGAACTCTAGGGACAAAGGGGGGATTGTTAGGTCCAAATCTAAAGAAAACTGTAGAGCAGTTATGCCAACCTAACCAGAATTAGGCCAACAGAGGTTTCTGGGTAGTCCCCGGGCAGAATCGAAGACATAGTTGCTTAAGCTGAAGAAAGTGAGATAAGAGGGGAGCTGCATTCCTGTACCAGATGTGCTAAGAACAGTGTGTTCAGAAGATAGATTAGGAGACATACTGTCTCCACTCCCTGTTTCTGTTCTTTGTATGTTCTTAACTTCCCCTGTCTCCTAGTTCTGGTTCTTCTTAACCGTGCTGATAAGAAAGTTGCTGAGACATTACGAATTGTTTAAGGCTGCTTGTATAGGGGGATAGGTGAACATAAATACTAGAAGTTTCTCGCTAACAAAGGGGGGTGGGATGTGGGTTGTTTTAAATGAATACTCTGACACAACGGAACTGTCTATATAACCCTGCTAGATGTTAAAACCATGGCTGGTTCTCTCTGGAGACAGGCCGCTCTCTATGGTTGTGTGCAACCCTCAATAAAGAGTTTGTCACTGGACCTTGCTGGTGTTGCCTGTCTCTCTGCGGTCAGACAACGAACCGTGCCGTCCGGGTTCCGAGTCCCCGACAAGGTGTTCTTACACTTGGAAGAGGCTGTAAAAGGCAAGTGCCTCATCTCCATCTTGTCTTCAATCCTGCTTCTTACCTCTGGAGGGACTTTGCAACAAACTGAAGCTCTGAACAAAGGACTGAACGACCCATCCCAGCTGTGGATGTTCCAGAGACATGCTTTGAACCTGCAGTTTATTCCATCACTGCTACAAGCCTGAACCAAGAACTTTGCCATCACTGTATGTAATTAATTCCATTTAACCAATTCTAGCTCTCATCTATTTCTTTCCCCCTTTATCATAGAATCGAAGAATATCAGGGTTGGAAGGGACCTCAGGAGGTCATCTAGTCCAAGTCCCTGCTCAAAGCAGGACCTAATCCCAACTAAATCATTCCAGCCAGGGCTTTGTCAAGCCTGACCTTAAAAACCTCTAAGGAAGGAGATTCCACCACCTCCCTAGGGAACCCATTCCAGTGCTTCACCACCCTCCTAGTGAAAAAGTTTTTCATAATATCCAAAATCAACCTCCCCCACTGCAACTTGAGACCATTACTCCTTGTTCTGTCATCTGATACCGCTGAGAACAGTCTAGATCCATCCTCTTTGGAACCCGCTTTCAGATAGTTGAAAGCAGCTATCAAATCCCCCCTCATTCTTCTCTTCTGCAGACTAAACAATCCCAATTCCCTCAGCCTCTCCTCATAAGTCATGTGCTCCAGCCCCCTAATCATTTTTGTTGCCCTCCGCTGGACTCTTTCCAATATTTCCACATCCTTCTTGTAGTGTGGGGCCCAAAACTGGACACAGTACTCCAGATGAGGCCTCACCAATGCTGAATAGAGGGGAATGATCACGTCCCTCAATCTGCTGGCAATGCCCCTACTTATACAGCCCAAAATGCTGTTAGCCTTCTTGGCAACAAGGGCACACTGTTGACTCATGTCCAACTTCTCGTCCACTGTAATCTCTAGATCCTTTTCTGCAGAACTGCTGCCTAGCCACTCGGTCCCTAGTCTGTAGCAGTGCATGGGATTCTTCCGTCCTAAGTGCAGGACTCTGCACTTGTCCTTGTTGAACCTCATCAGATTTCTTTGGGCCCAATCCTCTAATTTGTCTAGGTCCCTGTGTATCCTATCCCTACCCTCCAGCGTATCTACCACTCCTCCCAGATTAGTGTCATCTGCAAACTTGCTGAGGGTGCAGTCCACGCCATCCTCCAGATCATTAATGAAGATATTGAACAAAACCAGCCCCAGGACCGACCCTTGGAGCACTCCGCTTGATACCGGCTGCCAAATAGACATGGGGCCATTGATCACTACCCGTTGAGCCTGACAATCTAGCCAGCTTTCTATCCAGGTTATGAATAAACCTTTAGATTTTAGATACTAAAGGATTGGCAACAGCATGATTTGTGGGTAAGATCTAATTTGTATATTGACCTGGTACTGGGGGGTGGTCCTTTGCGATCAGGAAAAACTTTTTTTCTTTTAGTGGGGGTATTAGTTTTTATTTCTCCCCATAACAAGTGGCTCTGGTGGTGATACTGGGAAACTAGACTGTCTAAATGAATTGCTTGTATGACTTATGGTTAGCCAGTGGGGTAAAACAGAAGTCTTCTCTGTTTGCCTGGTTTGGTTTACCTGAGTGTACAAAGGGATATGGAAATATATATATTTGACAGGGCAAGGCCAGATGGCTATAGAAAAGTAGTGTGAATTAGATATATTAGCCCCAGGCTAAACAAATCCCTGGTACCAGGATAAGTAAATGGCAGCTGCTCCAGGTCAATTAAGACACCTGGGGCCAATTAAGAGCTTTCCAGAAGGCAGGGAGGACGCTAGGTTGATTGGGACACCTGAAGCCAATCAGTAGCTGGATGAAACTAGTTAAAAGCCTCCCAGTTAGTCAGGTGGGTGCGCATGTCAGGATCTGTGAGAGGAAGTTGCGCTGTTGGAGAGACTGAGCTGTACACACCATATTAGTCACAAGGAAGGAGGCCCTGAGGTAAGGGTGAAGTGGATCTTGAGGAAGTGGGGGGCTGCTGTGATGTATTAGCCCAGGGAATTGTACGTGTCCTGTTCCTAAAAGGTCAGCTACCATAGCTGATACTATTAGGGTCCCTGGGCTGGAGCCTGGAGTAGAGGGTGGGCCCAGGCTCCCCCCTTTGCCCCCTGATTAATCACTGAAACTGGGAGACTGCAAGAGACTGTGCAAGGGAGGATAGCTTCTCCTCACCTCCCTCACTGGCTTATGATGAAAATGGCTCAGTAGACTGTGACCCTTGTCTCTAGAGAGAGAAGGGCTACGTGGAGGGTTACAGTGAGCCTCTGAGGCTAGCAAAATCCGGCAGGAAATGCGGGACCCCTGGAGACAAGGACAGAGCTTTATCACTATATATATACACAAAGGGATATATAATATATAGTATATATAATATATATAGTATATATAATAATATACACTATACATATACACACACATATACACAAAGGGATATATAATATATAGAAGATGTAACTTGCATGATTTTCTGGAAAGGCTTTTGGACATACTAGTGTTGGGATCTATCTATCTATCTATCTATCTATCTATGTATCTATGTATCTATCTATCTATCTATCTATCTATCTATCTATCTATCTATCTATCTATCTATCTATCTATCTATCTATCTATCTATCTATAACCCAACACTACTATGTTCAAAAGCCTTTCCAAAAAATCATGCATGTTACATCTTTTCATAGGATTTACCATCAATACCAAATTATTTATTATAAGGTTTAACACTAGTAAGAAACTTTGCATCATGATATTTACCAATAACATCAAATCTTTTATTACGGGTAGACATTTCCAGTATATTTATTGCACCATGCCTTCTGCTTGGGCAGTTTGGTTAGTTGAAAACGCATTTTGTCTTTCAACTCCTTCCTGAACTGTAACATATGTTTAGTTACTGGTTTTCCTTTCCCCTTAATGTCCCTTTCAGAACGGATCTCAGTTCAAGGTCATCATTGAGTATGTGGTTTTCAAGGTTCTGATGAGCTAAGGATGTAAGAGCACTTTGCATGTTCGCTAGCCCTCATTGAGCCTGCTTCCCTACCCAGGGTTATGCCCATGGAAAAAATCCACTCCCTCCCCCCCGCTCTTGGGGTTTCCCTGTGCTCCCTGTGACGGTACCTCCCATAAGGCTTTGTGGGAATATGACATAACTGGAATATGTTTTGTGCTGCCTGTGCCAGGTACATATCTATGTAAAGGTTATGATCTACTAGTTATGTTCACCCTAGTTGTATGCAGGCACCATTTGTGTTCTAAGTTATGAACATTGGCTGTATGATTGCTTGATTTCTAAGGGGCCTTGATTTCAGTCAGGGGGCACTTAACAGACAAAAGAGCTTGGAAGACTCCAATCCACATTAGAAGTCTACCTGAGGACGTTCAAGGCAGCATGTGGGTAATGGCTGCTACCTGCAGTCCTGAGTCATGCATGGGCATGTGACCTGCCCATGTGATTCCGAATCTCCATTCTGTGACTGGATTCTACAGAGGGAGAGGAGGGGGTCTCCACCCACAAGAGACAGTCTATTTAAACCCGTGGGAGACCCCTCCATTTTGTCTTCAGCTGGCTAAAGAAGGAGCCTCTCCACCCCCCCAAGGTACTTGAAGGAAATTGGAACCAAAGACAGTAACTACAGGGGGTGTGAGTGATTGCTGGACCCAGGCTAAAAGAAGATTAGCCTGTAAAAGGGAACATTTTGGAACTGGTGAGGATCTTATCTATATTTAGTGTAATTAGACATAGATTTGCGCATTTTATTTTATTTTGCTGGGTAACTTACTTTGTTCTGTCTGTTACTACTTGAAATCACTTAAATCCTACTATCTGTATTTAATAAAATCACTTTCTACTTATTAATTAACTCAGAGTATATGTTAATACCTGGGGGAGCAAACAGCTGTGCACATCTCTCTATCAGGGTTATAGAGGGCGAACAATTTATGAGTTTATCCTGTATAAAGCTTATACAGGGTAAAACGGATTTATTTGGGTTTAGACCCCATTGGGAATTGGGCATCTGAGTGCTAAGGGCAAGCAGACTTCTGTGAGCTGTTCTCAGGTAAACCCTGCAGCTTTGGGACAGGTGGTTCAGACTCTGGTCTGTGTCTGGAGCAGATAGCTGTGTCTGGCTTCAGCAAGATTGAGTGCTGGAACTACCAGGAGCTGGCAGGGGAGAATAGAAACAGAGGTAGCCTTTGCACATCAGCTGGCAGCTCCCAAGTGGGTTTCTGTGAACCAACCCGTCACAACTATTTAACTAGGAGGGTGGTTAACCACTGGAATAGGTTACCTCTGGGGGTGGTGGAATCTCCATCTGTAGAGGTTTTTAAGGCATAGCTTGACATAGCCGTGGATCGGATGATATAGTTGGAGATTGGTCCTGCTTTGAGCAGGGGGTTGGACTAGATGACCTCCTGAGGTCTCTTCCAACCCTAATCTTCTGTGATTCTATGATTCTATAATTCTAAAGAGACAGAGTTCATTCTCACAAAAACATTAGGAACAAATTCCTAAAAAATTGGGACATGGATTGGGGTACCCTCTGTCACCCCTCTCTCTATCACCAACAGTTTAGTTGTGTGACTGTTCCCGTCCAGGAGGTCAGTTACACAGTGCTCTTGTCATAAACAGATAGTTAAGGGTTAATGCCTCTTTTACCTGTAAAGGGTTAAGAAGTTCACCTAGCCTAGCTGACACCTGACCAAAGGAACCAATGGGGGGACAATATGTTTCAAAAGGAAGGAGGGAAGTTCCCTTTGTCTGGAGTCAGTTTCAGTTCTGCCCGGAGAGGAAAAGGAATCAGGAATCAAACAGGGTAGTGAGTATTTAGTGAAGGAATTAGCTTATGTTTATTTTCTTTTGTAACTTGTCTTGGGCATTATAGGTATAATCAAATTGGCTATTTTTTGATGTACTAAGAGTTTTGCCCAGGGGAACATCCTCTGTGTTTTAAATCTGTTGTCTGTGAGATCAGCTTGTATGCTATCTCCCAGAGGTTTTTCTTTTACCCTTCTTTTCTTTAATTAAAAGCCTTCTTTTTAGAGACCTGATTGATTTTTCCTTGTTTTAAGATCCAAGGGAGTTGGATCTGGGCTCACCAGGAATTGGTGGGGAAAAGGAGGGGGGGATGGTTAATTTCTCCTTGTTTTAAGAACCAAGGATTTTTGGATCAGTGTTCACCAGGGAATTGGTGGAGGAGTCTCTCAAAACTACCCAGGGAAGGGTTATAGTACTTGGGAGGGAAAGGTTTTTGGGGGAGAAGACAGAGTTTCCCAAATGACTCCAATATTTGGGTGGTGGCAGCATACTGATCGAAGCTGGTAATTAAGCTTATGAGTCCCCATGTAGGTCCCCACATTTGTACCCTAAAGTTCAGAGTGGGGGTGAAACCTATGACAGCTCTCTCAAAACTTGAGTCACAATGCCTGGATGCACAGTTGCTTTATCAGCCATTCTGTCCTGGCATCCTCTTCCAAGTCACCACTGAGGAGTCATTCCTGTACTCCCACTATTTCTTTCCCAGATTCCTCCTCTGACCCCCTCCCCAAGACACATACCCCTTGGCTCTCTATGGGGGATCTGTCCCCTGTTCAGTTGTGAAGGGCTCAAAGCTAACAGACTGGACACCTGTCTCACTGAGAGGCGCTACTCCCCCCTCCCTTCATGACGTGCTGTTGCCTCCTGCTGCAGTGTGAAAGGAAGTCTCACCCACCTCCCCAGTGGTTTCTAGGATTCCATCTCCCTTCTCTGTGCCGCCCTCTGGGACACATCTTCCTATGCTTCCTAGCATTGGGTATGCACCTCATTTAGCTGCAATCTGGACTTTTTTCTCCCTGATAGGTAACACACACTTCTCCCTCCCTGAGGAGACTCTGCCTTCAGCTGCAGGGCAGGAGCTGGTCTCCACCACCCCTGCTCTTGGAACCATGCAGCTTCCCCCGCTGCAGAGGAATCAAGGAGACTCAATCTCATTCCTTCAGCAGTTCCTGGGACTTTCCTTCTGAGGTTCCAGCAGAACGATCCTTGTTGTTGGCAGACACTTCAACAGCCTAAGCTACATGAAATATGTCATTACCAATTACATATTAATAGGGTTATCCTCTACTACCCAAACTATAATAATAATAATATATGGAGATATACCTATCTCACAGAGCTGGAAGGGACCCTGAAGGGTCATTGGGTCCAGCCCCCTGCCTTCACTAGCAGGACCAATTTTTGCCCCAGATTCCTAAGTGGCCCCCTTAAGGATTGAACTCACAACCCTGGGTTTTGCAGGCCAATGCTCAAACCACTGAGCTATCCCTCCTCCCCCCGATAAACTGATAAAAAAGCTTCCAAACACTCGGTTTGTATGTGAACTTTAGCTGAAGGTAGAAGGATTTTTTGACCTCTAATAGAAGCTCTGCCATATGTCCTGGCAATAGGTCACCTTCTTGCTCTATACCCTGATTAACCACAGAAACTTCTGCCCTTGTGTCTTCCCACCCAACGTGTTCCCTGATGTGCTTCATGCGCGGTTGTGTAGAGGATAATTTTACAAACCCTGTATGATAAGTGACAGGTGACTGAGGAGCTTCTGTGCTCAGGGTCGCAGCATTCACATGGCCTACCTGCTACCAGCTTCCTTCCAGCACAGGGCATTTTTTCATCAAGTGGTCAGTGGAATTACAATGATAGCAGCTTCTGCACTCTTCTGGTTTTACAGGAGATTTGAGTTGAGGATTAGAGGAATGGGGTAACAGAGAGCCCTGCTTTCCAACAAATTTAAACCCCTTTCTCTGTGGTTTATTCACAACAGATGCTCCTGTCTGCTCAAATTCATCTTCTAGAGAAGCCATCTCATCCATAGTTTTCACCTTTTTGTCCCATGAACACTGTTTGACCAGCTACTTGCTGAAATGGAACCTCAATTATGGGGAGTGTCTGGAGAGGGGCTTTGACATGGTCTTGGGGTTTTCCCACTCTTTGGCACACCTCACAAGACCAGACATGAGTAGAAATGTCCTTGCCCATTCCCTTCCAGTGGAAGGACTTCCCGAAATGGTCTTTGGTCCTGTTCACCCCAGCATGGCCACTAGGATGATCATGGGCTAAACTCAAGAGCTTAGTTGGAACTACCAACTGTCTTTGAGGATGCCAGTCTTCCTGGTGTCCACCAGAAAGAGTTTCCTTGTATAAAAGTCCTCTTTCTACAACAAACCTGGATGGATTAGAAGAGCTGAGAGGTGGTGGGTTGCTCCATGCCACCATCCAAGCTCCCTGGAGACTCATCTGCTTCCTTCTCAGCCTGGAACTGTTCCCTTGATGCTGGATACATCAGTTCCTCATTGGATTGTGGACATGGGCTTGGTCCCTCTGGAAGCGATGTAGGTGATGGGGCTTTTTCCATTGACTCTGACCCGCTCTCCGCTGGTGCACTATGTTGTATTTCAGGCTCAGACTGAGCCTCTTGCATAGGTTTATCTGCTGCTGCCAGGGCAGGCTCAGTGGTGCTCTCTGGCATTGGAGTTGTAGACGGGGTTGCAAGCGCTGGACTCGGTGCTGGCAATGGTTTTGGTTGCTCCGCCAGTTCCAGTTCCAGGACTCGTTCTGGCTGGGTCTCTGTGACTTTATCCACTACTACTGTCACAGATGTTGGAATGGGGTCTGGTTCCACCACCTCAGTCTGAGTCTCTGGTAACACAGATGGGGCCCTTGTAGAAAGCTCAGGAACAGGGATAGGCATGAAGGCTTGCTTAGCCTGGCTGTGGGTGACCATTGCCACCCTCTTGGCTAACTTCACATGGTTGGCCAAGTCTTCCCCCAGCAGCATGGAAATGGGATAATCACCATAGACTGCAAAAGTCCACTTACCTGACCAGCCCTTGTACTGGACAGGCAACTTGGATGTAGGCAAGTCAAAAGAGCTTGACTTGAAGGGTTGAATCATCACTTGGGCCTCTGGGTTGATGTATTTGGGGTCCACTAAGGATTGGTGGTTAGCTTACACCTGTGCTCCAGTTTCCCTCCATGGGATAACCTTCTTCCCGCCCACAGTCACAGTTTCCCTTCGCTCTGAGGGTATCTGGGAGGCATCTGGGCCTGAGGACCTTTGGTGTGACCCCAGTGCAATGAACTGTAATCTGTTGGGGTTCTTGGAACAGTTGGCCTTTACATGCCCCAGCTCATTACATTTAAAACATGGCCCAGCTGACTGGTCACTGGGACAAGGTGGGTTGCTGGAGAATGGTGTGGTGGGATGATAAGGTGACTGGGGTTTTCCTTGGGGTATAGGTGGGGCCTTGGGCTGTCCCCGGTGGTATGGTGTGGTCTCGAGGTGTCCCTTCCAGTAATCGCCCAAACTGCGACCAGGGTTGTTCCTCTCTGCTACCTCCAGCAGTTTTGTTCCGATTTGCTCCACCCCTCTGGCGGTCTGGGACTGGTCATATTGATCAGCATAAGAAGCAAGACTTTCTGCTGAGTCCATTTTCTTATCCCACAAACACTGTTTTACATCATCATTGGTCAGAGTCAGGAACTGCTCCTGTACAACCAAATCACACATTCCTTCAAAGCTAGTTACACCCCTTCCTTTGACCCATTTATCTAACAGATCCTTCATCTGGTTTACATCAGCCACATTACTTAATACAGTCCCTCTCTTAAGGGCTCTACATTTTACTCTGTAAGTTTCAGATGTAATTTGAAATTGTTTCAAAAGCAAATCCTTAAATTTACCAACGTCAGAAGCATCCTCAATAGGCATCTTGTTGCATATATCCAGAGCTCTTCCAGTCAATTTTGCTACCAATGTGGTCATTTTGTGATCTTCAGGAATTGCATGGAGGGTGCACAGTCTCTCAAAGGTGAAGAAATATTCAGCAGTATCACTGGATTCATCATATTGTGGACATAGTTACTCCCATTTCTGGATTTTTGGGGACGTGCTGAAGGGTTCTGTCTTTTCAACTCCATAACAGCAAGTTCATGCTTCTGGGCTGAAATCTGGGCCTCAATCTGGGCCTGTAATACTCTGTCTTTTAAATGCAGGGCTCTTTTATGGGCAGCCTCCTCCCTGGCTGCCTCTGCCTCCAAGTGTTTTGCCTCCTTCCTCTCCTCAGCGTCCAACTTCAAGCACTTTAAGGGCACTTGTTTCTTTCTGTCTCTCCTCAGCTTCCAATCTGGCTAAATCTAGTTTCTTTTTGACCTCACTTTCCGTCATCCTAGCCTTCCTGCACTTAGCCTAGCCTAACCCGAGAGTTAGAAAGAAGAAGAAAAAAAAAGCTTGTGAATTCCCTTGCAGGAACTTAACTACTCTGCCCTCAGACAGTGAAAAAAACCTTCAGCTGCTCTCGGCTAAAAAAAAAAAATGTCCTTTAAAAAAACCCCAAAAACCCTGCTTTTCAAGCAGACAAAAGGAAAAAAATGTGTGCTTTTAAAATCCTGTGGTCTGTGCTTCTGGTTCAAAATGATCCCACCATGCTGCCACCATGTCAGGGTTCCTCCCCACTCTGAACTCTGGGGTACAGATGTGGGGACCCATATGAAAGAACCCCTAAGATTATATTCCACCAGCTTAGGTTAAAAACTTTCCCAAGGCACAAATTCCTTTTCTTGTCCTTCGATAGTATTGCTGCCACCACCAAGTGATTTAAACAAGCATTCAGGGTGGGGCCACTTGCAGCCGTATTCCCTCTAAAATATCCCCCCAATAAAAAGCTTTAAAATGCAGAGGATTCCCCTCTGACTCTGCTTCCCAATTACAAAACTGGAATAAAATTACCTCTTAGCATAGGGAAAATTTACAAACTAAAACAAAAGATAATCTAATGCATTTCCTAGCTTTACTTACAATTTTTGTAACCTTAGATGCTTATTTCAGGTATGTTTTTAGATTTTTTTCCCTGCTCTGGTCCCTCTCTGTCCGCGAGGGAACAAACAAAGAGAGCACAAACAAAACCTCCCCCACTCCCCAGATTTAAAAGTATCTTCTTTTCCCATTGGTCTTTCTGGTCAGGTGCCAGCTAGGTTAATTGAACTGATTAACCCCTTACAGGTAAGGGGATTCTTTATATTTGGCCAGGAGGGATTTTATGTTACTCCATACATAAGGGTTGTTACCCTACCCTTTATATTTCTGACAGCATATCTGGTCACCACATTTCAAAAAAATATATTGGATTTGGAAAAGGTACAGAGAAGGGCAACAGAAATGATATGGGGTGTGGAACACCTTCCATGTGAGGAGAGACTGAAAAACTGTTACTTTGATGTTTGGAAAAGGTATGATTAAGGGGGGAAATTATAGAAATTCTATAAAACCATGAATGGTGTGGAAAAATTAAATAAGGAAAAGTTATTTACTCCTTCACATAACACAAAAACTAGGGGTCACCCAATGAAATTAATACGCAGCAGATTTAGATCAAACAAAATAAAGTATTTCTTCACAATCAACCTGCGGAATTCTTTGCCAGGTGATGCTGAAAACTTATGGATATAAAGGCGGAGGAGGCCTGGAATTATTTCAAGTCAAAATTGCAGAAACTATCAGAAGCCTGCATCCCAAGAAAGGGGAAAAAATTCATAGGCAGGAGTTGTAGACCAAGCTGGATGAGCAAGCATCTCAGAGAGGTGATTAAGAAAAAGTAGAAAGCCTACAAGGAGTGGAAGATGGGAGGGATTAGCAAGGAAAGCTACCTTATTGAGGTCAGAACATGTAGGGATAAAGTGAGAAAGGCCAAAAGCCAGGTAGAGTTGGACCTTGCAAAGGGAATTAAAACCAATAGTAAAAGGTTCTATAGCCATATAAATAAGAAGAAAACTAAGAAAGAAGAAGTGGGACCACTAAACACTGAGGATGGAGTGGAGGTTAAGGATAATCTAGGTATGGCCCAATATCTAAACAAATACTTTGCCTCAGTCTTTAATGAGGCTAATGAGGAGCTTAGGGATAATGGCAGGATGACAAATGGGAATGAGGATATGGAGGTAGATATTAACACATCCGAGGTAGAAGCCAAACTCGAACAGCTTAATGGAACTAAATCAGGGGGCCCAGATAATCTTCATCCAAGAATATTAAAGGAACTGGCACATGAAATTGAAAGCCCATTAGCAAGAATTTTTAATGAATCTGTAAACTCAGGGGTTGTGCCATACGACTGGAGAATTGCTAACATAGTTCCCATTTTTAAGAAAGGAAAAAAACGTGATCCGAGTAACTATAGGCCTGCTAGTTTGACATCTGTAGTATGCAAGGTCTTGGAAATTTTTTTGAAGGCGAAAGTAGTTAAGGACATTGAGGTCAATGGTAATTGGGACAAATTGCAACATGGTTTTACAAAAGGTAGATCGTGCCAAACCAAGCTGATCTCCTTCTTTGAGAAGGTAACAGATTTTTTTAGACAAAGGAAACGCAGTGGATCTAATTTACCTCGATTGCAGTAAGGCATTTGATACGGTTCCACATGGGGAATTATTAGCTAAATTGGAAAAGATGGGGATCAATATGAAAATTGAAAGGTGAATAAGGAACTGGTTAAAGCGGAGACTACAACGGGTCATACTGAAAGGTGAACTGTCAGGCTGGTAGGAGGTTGCTAGTGGAGTTCCTCAGGGATCAGTTTTGGGACCAATCTTATTTAATCTTTTTATTACTGACCTTGGCACAAAAAGTGGGAATGTGCTAATAAAGTTTGCGGATGACACAAAGCTGGGAGGTATTGCCATTACAGAGAAGAACGAGGATGTCATACAGGAAGATCTGGATGACCTTGTAAACTGGAGTAATAGTAATAGGATGAAATTTAATAGTGAAAAGTGCAAGGTCATGCATTTAGGGATTAATAACAAGAACTATTGTTATAAGCTGGGGAGGCATCACTTGGAAGTAACAGAGGAGGAGAAGGACCTCGAGTATTGGTTGATCTCAGAATGACTATGAGCCGCCAATGTGATATGGCCTTGAAAAAGCTAATGCGGTCTTGGGATGCATCAGGCGAGGTATTTCCAGTAAAGATAAGGAGGTGTTAGTACCGTTATACAAGGCACTGGTGAGACCTCATCTGAAATATTGTGTACAGTTCTGGTCTCCCATGTTTAAGAAGGATGAATTCAAACTGGAACAGGTACAGAAAAGGGCTACTAGGATGATCCGAGGAATGGAAAACCTGTCTTATGAAAGGAGACTCAAAGAGCTTGGCTTGTTTAGCCTAACCAAAAGAAGGCTGAGGGGAGATATGATTGCTCTTTATAAATATATCAGAGGGATAAATATCAGGGAGGGAGAGGAATTATTTAAGCTTAGTACCAATGTGGACACAAGAACAAATGGATATAAACTGGACATTAGGAAGTTTAGACTTGAAATTAGACGAAGGTTTCTAACCATTAGAGGAGTGAAGTTCTGGAACAGCCTTCCAAGGGGAGTAGTGGGGGCAAAAGACATATCTGGCTTCAAGACTAAGCTTGATAAGTTTATGGAGGGGATGGTATGATGGAATAGCCTAATTTTGGCAATTAATTGATCTTTGATTATTAGCAGGTAAATATGCCCAATGGTCTGTGATGGGATGTTAGATGGGGTGGGATGTGAGTTACTACAGAGAATTCTTTCCTGGGTGCTGGCTGGTGAGTCTTGCCCACATGCTCAGGGTTTAACTGATCGCCATATTTGGGGTCAGGAAGGAATTTTGCTCCAGGGCAGATTGGTAGAGGCTCTGGAGTTTTTTCACCTTCCTCTGCAGCATGGAGGACGGGTCACTTGCTGGAGGATTTTCTGCACCTTGAGGTCTTTAAACCAAGGTTTGAGCACTTCAATAACTCAGACATAGGTTAGAGGTGTGACGGGTTGGATCACAGAAACCCCCTTGGGAGCTGCCGACTGATGTGCAAAGGCTACCTCTGTTCCTGTTCTCCCTGCCAGCTCGGTGGCTCCAGCACCCTGTTTTGCTGAAGCCAGACACACCCGTCTGCTCCAGACACAGACCCAGGGTCTGAATCACCTGTCCCAAAGCTGCAGATTTACCTGAAAACAGCTCACAGAAGTGTGCTTGCCTTTAGCACTCAGATGCCCAATTCCCAATGGGGTCTAAACCCAAATAAATCCATTTTACCCTGTATAAAGCTTATACAGGGTAAACTCATAAATTGTTCGCCCTCTATAACANGCTACATTTCCTAAATTCATACCCTTTTAAACTTAACAGGTACACTACAAATTGGAACTTGGAAAGAACCACAAGAACCGCTTAGGACAAAAATGACAAATGTTATACCTAACCACAAAAAGGCTATTTTAACAAACCGACATACATGATAATAAGTTAAAATCATTAATATACTAACCTTTAGGAAAAAGACACCCCAACATCGGTAAGTTGAGGAAATACAAATACGATAAGGGGGGAAAAAATCCCCTACTGAATATGCATCAAACATAATCACATCAGCGTAACATATTATAAAAGTAGCATAACAGCCTAGGGCCAGTTGGAGAAGGAGATGTAGTCCTTAGGAGGTGTCAGAATGATGGCCACTGGCGATGGTGGGGAAAATGATGGTGTAACGATGTTGGTTCTGGCGGGACCCAACTGAGAGTGCCAATTCTGGACAAATTGCTTAAAACAGGGCAGTTACAGCCCAAGGCTGGGTTTTTTTCCAGCTCTAAGGCAAACCAAACCAGCCAGACAAAGAGGACTTTGGTCTCACCCCACTGGCTAACCACAAGTCACACAAGCAATTCCCTTAGACACTCCAGTTTCCCAGTATCACCACCAGTGCCACCTGTTATGGGGACAAATGGTTATGAAAACTAATACCCCAGTAAAAGAAAAAAGGTTCTCTCGATCCCAATGGACAAAGTCCCAGACCCAGGTCAATATACAAAGAGATCTTGCCCACAAATCACGCTGTTGCCAATCGTTTAGAATCTAAAATCTAAAGGTTTATTCATAAAAGGAAAAAGAACTTGATGAGAGCTAGAATTGGTTAAATGGAATCAATTCCATACAGTGATGGCAAAGTTCTTGGTTCAGGCTTGTAGCAGTGATGGAATAAACTGCAGGTTTAAATCAAGTCCCTGGAGTACATCCCCCGCTGGGATGGGTCATCAGTCCTTTGTGCAGAGCTTCTGTTTGTAGCAAAGTCCGTCCAGAGGTAAGAAGCAGGACTGAAGACAAGATGGAGATGAGGCACCAGCCTTTTATAGTCTTTTCCAGGTGTAAGAACACCTCTTTGTCCTTACTGTGGAAAATTACAGCAAAATGGAGTCTGGAGTCACATGGGCAAGTCCCTGCATACTTTGCTGAGTTACAAGATGTATCTGCCTTCTCTCAATGGGTCAATTGTGTCGCTGATGGTACTTAATGGGCCATCAAGCAGGCTACGCAGAGCTGACACCAACTTGTCTGGGGTGTCACCCAGAAGCATAGCAGAAGTTTGAAATACAGACAGTAATTTCAACTACAGAAATGATACACATATAAAGATGGCATAACCATAACCAGCAAACCATAACCTTATCTTAGACACCCTATTTGACCCCCTTTATAGAAGATTTGGTGCCACTACAGGACTTTGGTTGCAACAATGATCTATGTGGTCCCAGATTATATCAATAATGTCACGGATGGTAATGAGGAAGATGCTGGCCAACTTTTCAGGTTGTTCTACAGGAGAAGATGTGAGTATATGCATGTGCAGATGTGCATTCTGTAGCATCTCTATCTACCTTACTGAGTTGGGGTGTTTGTGAATGTGCTAAATGTATTAATAAAGTATATTTGTAAAAATTAAAGAATTCCTATAGTGTGAGTGTTGCAACTGTGCATATCGGGGTTCTTGACAATATAATAATATAATATAATAATTTAACCGTTAAAGAGTAGCAGCCGTGTTAGTCTGTATCCTCAAAAAGAACAGGAGTACTTGTGGCACCTTAGAGACTAACGAATATATTTGAGCATAAGCTTTCGTAGGCTACAGCCCACTTCATCGGATGCATAGAATGGTACGCACAGAAAGAAGATATTTATACCTACAGAGAACATGAAATGTTGGGAGTAGCCATACCAACTGTAAGAGGCCAATCAATTGAGATGAGCTATCATCAGCAGGAGAGAGTAAAAAACCTTTCAAGTGATAATCGAGATAACCCATAGAAGGTGTTGGGATATTTTAACATATTTTAACATAAGGAAATAGATTAAATTAGTGTAATGACTCAACCATTCCCAGTCTCTGTTCAAACCTAAGTTAATTGTATTAACTGCGTGGACACCTCCTGAAGGTCGAAACAACAGACTGGACTTCTACATAGATTGCTTCCGTCGATGTGCACGGGCTGTAATTGTGGAAAAGCAGCATCACTTGCCCCATAACCTCAGCCGTGCTGAACACAACACCATCAACAGCCTGGGGAACAATTCAGACATCATAATCAAAAAGGCTGACAAAGGAGGTGCTGTCGTCATCATGAATAAGTT
>QXTE01000893.1:3096-28577 GCA_003942145.1 Platysternon megacephalum
CATATGCGCTTCATGCCTCGGGTGGCACGTGACCAGGATTCACCGAATTTGGCCTGCGGGTTGGATCATTGGCTTCCCGGGCCCGGACGGACGCTGAGCGGGTGTTTTCGGAGAACCCGCCACAATGACTCAGAAACTCATCAAACTCCATCTTCAAACCTGCCGGGCTGTTTGCCGCCCTGCTCCCGTGACTGGAAACCATCTCCCCGGCTCCAGGCTCCGCTGACTCCTGGCCGGGTTCCCCCCATTTCTTCTGGTGCCAACACTGCCCGTCAGCTGCGGCTGCGCCCCCCAGAGGCTGCTCAGCTCTGCCGCCCGAGGCAGACCCCCCCTGCCGCCTGGAGCAGAGGTTCCTCCCCGGGGCGTGCGGTGAGCCCGCAGGGCGGCCCCTCCAGCCAGGCCATGTGTGTCCAGGCCAAAGCAGAGTGTCGGTGCCACCCGGCCCCGGCGTCACAGCGCGGCTCAGGCCTGCTGCCTGGTTTGCCTGCAGCTCGGGCGGTTCCCCTGGAGGCATTTCCAGGGAGCAAAGCGATCGCTCCGCCCCCGCTTGGCACTCCGTTCCCCACAGCCCCCCTTCTCTGCACCGGGTCCAGCTTCAGTTCCTCTCTCCTGACCACGGGGGGCTGGAGGAGGTGGGGAATCGGGGCCATTGTCCTTTTCTTTGCCCACCATTCCATCCACCCTCCCAGGGTAGATCAGGGGTTCTCAACCCAGGGGTCGGGACCCCTCAGGGGGTCACGAGGTTATTACATGGGGGGGTCGCGAGCTGTCAGCNCGGGGGGGGGGGTTGCACTCAGAGGCTTTCTGTGTGAAAGGGGTCACCAGCACAAAAGTCTGAGAACCCCTGCGCTAGGCACACACCCAAGGTGCGCTGCGCCTTCCTGAGTCTGCAGACAGCCTGGAACCGTAGCTGGAAGAGGGGTGAACTGCTCCGGCCCTCAAAACTCTGCCCGGGGCCATGGCCGGGACAGGGCTACAGCATCGGGATGGACCCTGTGACCGGCCGAGTCTTAATTCAGCCCCATGTCCCTGATCCTGCAAAATGCTCACGTTCCCCACTGACCTGAACCAGTCGCAACCCGAGGAAACAATCCAAACCAGACACACCTCGGCCAGTCACCAGCGCTGCTCCCTGGAGCTCCTGGCTTCAACTAGGCGACCAGGTGCTAATGTTAACACCCCATAAATCTACACGGGGCAAACGCCTCTTTCCTGCTGAGACTTTATTCCACTGAGACTGGGCTGGTAAAATTCTTTTATTAAAAAAAAATGTAAATAAAAAATCCAAATGTTGAGGCCCCAACTGAGATTGACTCCTGCACTGGGCCGGGCGCTGCCCAGACCCCGGCCGAGATCACGGCCCCGTCACGCCGGGCGCTGCCCAGACCCCGACCGAGATCAGGGCCCCGTCGCGCCGGGCGCTGCCCAGACCCCAGCCGAGATCAGGTCCCATCGCGCCGGGCGCTGCCCAGACCCCAGCCGAGATCAGGGCCCCATCGGGCCGGGCGCTGCCCAGACCCCGACCAAGATCAGGGCCCCGTCGGGCCGGATGCCGCCCAGACCCCGGCCGAGATCAGGGCCCCGTCACGCCGGGCGCTGCCCAGACCCCCGAGCCAGACCCCACTTGGCAGGGCTCCCTCAGTCTCACCCCCCAGCGGAGGAGGGGAGGGGGTCGCTCGCTCGCGGCGTGGGGCAGGAACAGGACCCAGGCATCCTGCCGGCTGCGCCCCGAGCCCATCCCGCCCCTTTCCCGCCCCTCTGCCCCCGGCGCGCCCCAGCCCCGCGCCCGAGCATCCCGGCCCCGGCCCCGGCTCGCTCCCCGCACCGGGCGGGGAGGCGGGAGGCGGCGCCGCCGAGCGGGATTGGCCGGGCGCGGGGGGCGGCGGTGACGGCGGGGGCTGCCTGGCCGGGCGCTCTGCAGCGCGCACCGGGCCTGGATGCTGCGGGAGCCGGCGCCGGGGTGAGTCCTGCGCCGCGGGCAGGGGCTGGGCGCGGCCGGGGGGGGCTGCAGGGGCTGGGCGCGGCCGGGGGGGGCTGCAGGGGGCGGGGGCATGGGGGGGGCAGCGCCCCAGGGTGCCAGCCGAGCGCTGGCTCTGGGTGCACCCGGCCCGTCGGGGTGGGCAGCCGGAGATGGGGTGTGTGCCAAGGGGGGCCCCTGTGCCCGCAGCCGCTCTGTGACCCGGCCTTTCCCCTTCTGCCCATGGGGCTGGCGGCCGGGGGGCAGGTTTGTATCTCTGCCGGGCTGGTGTTTGCCAAACAGCGTCGCGCCGGCTCTCCGGGCCCAGCCAGGTGGCTGCCCTGGCCGGACCCAGGCAGAGGCCGTGATTTATTATTTGCCTTGTGGCCCCGGTCGGTGCCCACGGGACGAGGAGACCCGGTGACCCCCCTGCCCCAAGCAGCATCTGTCTGTGCAGCCGGCCTCTCCCGCACCACGGCTGCTGAGGGTGAACCGCAGGGCAGAGCCGCTCCTTGCCGTGAGCTCAACGTGGACCCCCCCAGCCCTGGTGAACCCGGGAGGCCTGGCCAGGAGCCACCTGGCTAACACAGCTCCGGCTGGGGGCAGACGCTCCCATCTCAGCCTTGTCCAGGCTTTGATTTATTCCTCCAGCCCCTTGGGGGGAGGGGGGGGGGGTTTGCTTTCCCGGTCAGGTTGGAGGTTGCGGCTAAAACAAAACCGGTGGCCTAGGGAGAGCGTGGGGCCGGGCTGGGTCCCACTTGTGCGTCTCTGTATCTACCCCGCTGGCTGTCTGTGCGTCCCCCTCTGTCCACCCATCCCCAGCTGTATCCTCTCTGTCCGCCCCTCTCCCCGACTGCTTCCTCCGCCGCCCATTGCAGTAGCCCAGCCCAGCGCCCCGGCGTTTTCCAGGCCGCCAGGCAGCCGAGCGCCCGGAGATGTGTGTGAGCGCGGGCGGGCGAGGGAGAGAGAAACACAGCTCCCCCGCTGCCTGCACCGGGGCTTGTCTGGGTGCCTGGCCAGACACGGTTGATTGGCTGTTCCTGGCAGGATGGCAGACCCCAGCGGGCCCGGCGGGCTGGCCGGCCGTGCGTTCTTTCCAGGCCAGAAGGGGCCAGGCTGACTCCTGCATCGCTCAGCTCAGGGCATCCACGGCAGGGCCCTGCCTGGCTGGCGTTGGTCCCTCGAAGGGAATCCGGGCGCCCGGGCTCCTGTTTTGCCCCAGGATGAGAGGGAACCATTCAGTTCCCAAACGGTCCCAGCATCCTGCCCTGTGGGGCTGTGCCCGGCGCTGGAGCAGGGGGCGGGGGAGGATCGGCCCATGCACCCCAGTGCTCTGCTGCATCCTGACCCTTCCGAGGGAGACGGGAAGACCCATGATGCTGCCCGTGCCCAGCCTGGGTACGAACTCCGGGCTTGGAGCCGGCCAAGGCAGCAGCCGGACGCCCGAGCAAGACGAGCTCAGGCTAGAAATGACGTGCAGAGCTGTCAGTCAGGGGCCTGGCCCTTGGATCTCCTTCCCCAGGATCTGCTCCAGCACAGCCGCGGGCTCTGGGGTGAGGGGCTCCGGCTTGCGCTGGGCACGAGGCCCCTCCGGCCAAGGCGATCGCAATCCGGGCCCGGCTGGGAACACGGGGATGAGCCCGTTTACCCAGCTCCCTGCCAGGCGCTGGCCCAGCGGGGTCCGGGCTCGAAGAGCCCCCAGCAGCGGTTCCGGCCCCGTTTTGCTCCCGCCCTGGGGTCTCGTCTCATCTCGGGGGGACGTTGCACTCCATCATGTTTTATGGAAATACGCTTATGAGTGTAAATATAATGTGACTGGAATATGCTTCATGCAAAAGGTCTCTTGTAAGGTATCGTTACAAAGCTTATAATCTACTGAGTGTGATCGTCCTATTGGTATAAATGTATCACTCTTGTATCTAAAGCTAGAAATATTAAGTTAACTCTGAGTCCTATTGTAATTATGCAAAGTGGGGGCCATTAATGGTGGTTTGGAAGCTTGATGGCTCCCACTGATCAGGACAATTGGTTGTAAATGGCTCTGTTTCCTTGTAAGCCTTCCTGTGAGTCAGGCCGGGAAGACTGGAGGCTGGGGACATGTGATCATGTCACCTGGTCCAGTGGCACCTTAACGACTAACAAATGTATTTGGGCATAAGCTTTTTTACCCAAATAAATTTGTTACTCTTTAAGGTGTCACCGGACTCCTCGTTGTTTTTGTGGATACAGACTAACACGGCTACCCCTCAGATACTTGTCACCTGGTACTGGAATCCATCTTAAACCTGGGGCTTTTCCATTGAGAAGGAGCGGTGGAGACCCAGAGAGACAAAAGATTCCTGCCTTGTGCCAAAGCTATAAAAGGGGGTGGAACAGAACAAAGGGGGGTGCAGTCATGAGAAATCCCCTAGTTACCACCTGAGCTGGAACAAGGACTGTACCAGGGGAAAGGGTCGGGCCCAGACTAGGAAGGCGTCTAGTCTGTGAAAGAAGCTTATTGGAACATCTCTGAGCGTGAGATTTACCTGCATTCAGTTTCTTAATGTATTAGGCTTAGACTTGCGTGTTTTGTTTTATTTTGCTTGGTAATTCACTTTGTTCTCTCTGTTATTACTTGGAACCACTTAAATCCTACTTTTTATACTTAATAAAATCACTTTTGTTTATTAATTAACCCAGAGTAAGTAATTAATTTCTGGGGGAGCAAACAGCTGTGCATCTCTCTCTATCCGTGTTATAGAGGGCAGACAATTTATGAGGTTACCCTGTATAAGCTTCATACAGAGTAAAATGGATTTATTTGGGGTTTGGATCCCATTGGGAACTGGGTGTCTGGGTGCTGGAGATAAGTGACCTGCTGAGCAGTTTTTGGTTAAAGTCTGGAGCTTGGGGGGCGTGGTTCAGACCCCGGGTCTGTGTTGGAGCAGGCTGGCGTGTCTGGCTCAACCAGGCAGCGTTCTGGAGTCCCAAGCTGGCAGGGAAAATGGGCTCAGTTGTAATTCCAACAGTCCCAGGGGGGGTCTCTGTGACCAAACCCGTCACACTCATCTCACCAGGGCCTTTACCGGGACACCGAGGGGGAAAAGAAACCTGCCCCCAAGAGCTGCCGGGCTGGGGAGACTGAATAGACTGGGGAGTGGAGAACAGGTGGATGGGAAACCAGCATCTGTCCCCTGGGAGTAAAGGTGGCAGAAAGTGGCTAAAACACCTTAAGCAGCCCTGGGCGCTGCCCAGACCCCGACCGAGATCAGGGCCCCGCGGGTGCTGCCCAGACCCAGAGTGAGACCCAGCGCCGGCCGGCTCCCAGGAGCTCCCGGTCTGAGCAGATGAAAGGATCGCTGTCCCCATATTACAGATTGGGCAGCTGAGCCCCAGAGAGACGCAGGGACTTGCCCGTTGCCCCCCGGGGGGCCGAGCTGGGGGTCTAGAATCCCAGCCGGCGTTTTGACCCCAAGCTCCTCTCCCCCCGGCCCCGTGCAGCTCTGCTGCCTTCGGGGGGGTCCCTGCAGCACGGTGACGGCGCAGGGTGGGGGGCGGTTTGGGAGTGGGGCAGCAGGCGAGCTGGAGCCGAGCAGCCTGGCAGTTGGCGCGATGCCCTTTGTGCCTCCCTGTGCGTCTTCCCAGCTCCATCGCTGGGTTTGACATACGCCCCCCCCCCGCCCGCTCCGGCCCCCTGGCGCTTTATCCCAGTGCCGCGGAGCGCCGGTCACTGCCGCTCGGCACAGCGGGGGTGCAGGGGGACCGATCCTGCCCTGCTGAGAGCCCGGGTCTGTGCGTCAGCAACCACCGCATGGGGCGGGCCTGAGGCCGAAGGGTGGGAGCCAGGACCCTTCCCCCAGCCCGCCGGGGAGACCCCTCCTCTTAACCATGCAGGGCTCTGGACCCGGGGCGGGGGACCCGGTCTGCCCGCTGACCCGGCCCGGCGAACTGGTGCTGTTACCTCCCCTGAGGGTGGACACGCCGAGCGCGCTCATTCTCCTGGCTGGGGCGGGGGGTTCTGGGGGGCTCAGCCTGTCCTTGTGCCAGTGCCCGGGCGCCCCTTCCCCTCCAGCCGGGGCGTCACCGGGCGGAGGAAGCCATCAGCAAGGGGAAGTGGCCCCGTTGCTCCTTGAGGCTGGTCTGTTCTTCGCTGGGGAGTGGGGGGGCTGTATTTGTAGCCCCCCGGGGGCAAAGGGGGGTGCACAGCTAGAAGCAGAAGAGAGCCCCTCACACATCTCCGTGGCACAGCTGCTCCCGCGCCCCTCCCTCAGTTTGCTGCTCCCCCGAGCCCCGTGGAGGGAGCTGGGGCATCGGCATGGGGGGAGCTCTGCCCCCCAGAAACGCCCAGCACGAGGCCCCGGAACAGGGGAATCTCCCGCAGGAGCAGAGAGGTGATTTCCCGTGTTTGGCCCTGGTGCGACGCTGCTGGGAGCCTGGGGCCGGTTCTGGGGCCCGCTGGTCGATTGGGGGGTCAGAGAAGAGCCAGGAGAACGACCGACGGGTTGGAAAGCTCCTGGGAGCGACAGACGGCAGGAGCTCCGGCTGCTTAGCTGAGCACAGAGACGGCTCAGGGGTGACTTGATCCCAGCCTGTCGCTGCCCACAGGGGAACACACGTGTCCTGGCGGGTTCGTCAGGTTCACAGAGGGAGGTCGGACGAGCCGCTGGCTGGACGCTGAAGCTGGACACATCCAGGCTGGAAATGAGACGTGCGTTTTTAGTGGTCAGAGTAAATAACCAGCGGAACAATTCCCGGCCTGGTGGGGAGGATTCGCCAGCACTGGCAAAACCTGGACGGGCTGTTCTCACAGATCCACTCCAAGAGCGAGTTCTGTCCCCAGCTCTGGGGGGCTTGGGATCTAGTGCTTAGAGTGGGGGAGGGGGGGCTGGGAGCCAGGACTCCTGGGTTCTATTTCTGACTCAGGGAGGAGAGTAGGACCTAGTGGGTTAGAGCCGGTGGGAAGGCTGGGAGCCCAGGTTCATGCACAAGTCCCGTCCCCTCACTGTGCCTCAGTTTCCCCTGCCTGTACAGTGGGGGTAACAATCCTGGCAGTTTGCCAAGTCCCTGCGGGCCCCATGGTGGGGAAGCCACTACCCGATGCTCTGTTGATCTATCAATCACTTCGGGCACCATCTCGGTCGGGGTCTGCGAAGCGCCTGGCACGACGGGCCCCTGTTCTCCGGTGGAACCTGCATGCGCTGCTGAAACCGAGATAATTATACACAATAGCTGCAGCCTTTGCTGTCTCTACTGTCCCCTTTGTAGGGGTCGGCAAAGCCCTCTCAGAACTTCTGGTTCGTCTCCTTCGGGGCCCAGGAAACCCCCCTTTCCTTGGCAGAGGAAAGCGCCCGCCTCCTGCGTAAAGTGCTTTGAGATCTGCAGCTGCAAAGCTGTGCAAGCGATGCTGTAATATTAACCCCCCCCGCCCCCCAGTCCCTTTCCGATCGCAGGAGTTCCCGCTCCCCTAGGTGTGTGAGTGTGTGACTGAGAAGAGCCCACGCGTTGCTGCCAAGCAGGGCTGGGGGCACGTGTCTGTGGGCGCGATGCTTCGCGCCCAGCTCGCCAGGCGCCCAGACACCCGCATGGGGCGGAAACACGGGCTGCTCGTAGTGAGGAGCGTCCGGCGAGGGAGTCGTTCAAACCTGGCACGTGCGCAGCCCGCAGCTTTCCAGCGCCGCTCCGCGAACCTCAGCCCTCCCGGGGGGGGGGGAACCGTTTATTTGCCACAATCGGCATTTCTTGGTCAAACTAGGCGCTAATTCGGGGCAAATGCAGCGAAGCCTGTTGGCCGGAGGACAAACGTTGACTTTTCCCGGGGCAATGGAGCTGTCCTGTAAAAACGAGCTGCACAGAGAAGAGGGAAGAAAACCCCAGAAAACGAAACGTTTCGTTGGACCCACATTGACATTTTTTTTTTTTCGTTTCTCCAAGAATAAAACCAATAATTGTCATTTCGAGTCGGCCGCGAATGATTTTCCAGCTCGGCCACCAAACGGAAAGTTCAGTTATTTGCTCATCTCTGCGTATCACTGCAGACATTCCCAGCCCCGTCCTCTGCTACCGCCCCATAACTGACCCTCCGGCCCCTCGTCGCAGCGGGTGTCAGTGGCTCCGGTTTCCAGGTGGAGGGGGCAAGCGACAGGAGTCTGTCCCCTCATTGCTCTTTTCAGGCCCTGTCGTGGGGAAATGGAGCGTCGAAGCCATGCCCAGGGAGCGCCCGTGTGGCCTGGCTGAACTGGGAGCCCCTGGGGCCCGGAATAGTTACCGTGCGAACGATGCCGCAGTAGCTGGTCCGCCGGCTTCCCCACTGGAGGAGCCCTGATCGGTGGCAGGGGGCACGTTGGCAGAGGAACCTGACATGTGGTGTGACGGGTTCGGTCACACAGACCCCCTTGGGACTGTCACTTGATGTGCTGAGACTACCTCTGAGCCCGTTTTCCCTGCCAGCTTGGGACTCCAGAACCCTGCCTTGTTGAGCCAGACACACCAGCCTGCTGCAACACAGACCCAGGTCCTGAACCACACGCCCCAAAGCTGCAGACTTAACTTAAAACAGCTTAAGAAGTGCTCCTGTCTCCAGCACCCAGATACCCAGCTCCCAATGGGATCCAAACCCCAAATAAATCCGTTTTACTCTGTATAAAGCTTATACAGGGTAACCTCATAAATTGTTCACACTCTATAACACTGACAGAGAGATGTGCACAGCTGTTTGCTCCCCCAGGTGTGACAAAGTGGGAATGTTCTTAATGTTTCCTCTGAATACTGTGAGGGTGTCTCAGTTTCCCCTATGCAGTTCTTAAGTCTCTAGGTGGTGGGATAAGGGTGTATGGTTGTGGCAGAGGGAAGGGCCAGTGCACAGAAATGCCTGACACTTTGTCTCCTGGCAACTGATGGCCTGGGCCCCTCCTCTGCAAAGGGGCCAACTGAAGGTGTTGGAGACAACGAGGTCAGGTGACCTCCTAGCCCGGGAAAGAGACAAAGCCCAGAGGAGGAGGGGCTGGAGGGGTTTTTTGAGTTTTGGAGCTGGCTGGAAAATGGAGAGGGGTGCCCCGACGGGGCTTGGGCTCCCCAACGGGGCTGTGGCCTCCCTGGGGCCCCCAGATGGACCTAACTGAGGGGGTCCTGTTGTCTGTACCGGCAAGACCTGTTTTAGACCGTGTTCCTGTCGTCTCAATAAACCTTCTGTTTTACTGGCTGGCTGAGAGTCACGTCTGACTGCGAAGTGGGGGGTGCAGGACTCTCTGGCTTCCCCAGGACCCCGCCTGGGCGGACTCGCTGTGGGAAGCGCACGGAGGGGCATATGCTGAATGCTTCCAGGAGAGACCCAGGAGGTGAAGCCGTGTGAGCTTCTTGCCCTGCAGACAGTCTGCTCCGAGGGAGAGGAGGCTCCCCAGAGTCCTGCCTGGCTTTGTGGGGAGCAGTTCCAGAGCATCGCCCGGGGACTCCGTGACACCAGGTATTAATCACTTACTCTGGGTCAATTAATAAACAAAAGTGATTTTATCAAGTATAAAAAGTAGGATTTAAGTGGTTTCAAGTAATAACAGGCAGAACAAAGTAAGTTACCAAGCCAAATAAAACAAAACACGCAAGTCTAAGCCTAATACAGTAAGAAACTGAATGCAGGTAAATCTCACCCTCAGAGATGTTCCAATAAGCTTCTTTCACAGACTAGACTCCTTCCTAGTCTGGGCCCAACCCTTTCCCCTGGTACAGCCCTTGTTCCAGCTCAGGTGGTAACTAGGGGATTTCTCATGACTGCAGCCCCCTTTGTTCTGTTCCACCCCCTTTTATAGCTTTGGCACAAGGCAGGAATCTTTTGTCTCTCTGGGTCCCCACTGCTCCTTCTCAATGGAAAAGCACCAGGTTTAAGATGGATTCCAGTATCAGGTGACATGGTCACATGTCCTGTGAGACCCCCAAGCCTCCAGTCTTCCCAGCCTGACTCACAGGAAGGCTTACAAGGAAACAGAGCCATTTACAACCAATTGTCCTGATCAACGGGAGCCATCAAACTTCCAAACCACCATTAATGGCCCCCACTTTGCATAATTACGATAGGACTCAGAGTTATATTTCATATTTCTAGCTTTAGATACAAGAATGATACATACATACAAATACGATGACCACACTCAGTAGATCATAAGCGTTGTAATGATACCTTACAAGAGACCTTTTGCATAAAGCATATTCCAGTTATATTATATTCACACTCCAAGCATATTTTCATAAAGCATATGGAGTGCAACGTCACAACGGGTCCCGTCCCTCATTCGCTTGTCGCTCCGAGACGGGCTAGAAAGCGGGAGGCGAACCGGGTGAGCTGGTAACGTAGTGTGAGACACGTCTCTTCGTTCCCGCGTGTTGGGCCGGGTGCAGGATCTCCGGGCGACTCTCTGATGTCAGAGGGCAACTTAGATCATAAAGGCGACTTCTGGGCTTAAAATCTATTCGCCTGAGCTGGCTGTTTGCAAAGCCTGCTGGGAGCTCCGTGCTGCGATGGGCGGGTGTTGCCATTGGTCGCTGTCAGGCGTCTGGATTGTGCATTTATCGATTCATCGTGTGCAGCGAAGCCCTGGGGGCTGAGTCCTCGTCGCCCAGCCCCGTGCGCTGCCATCGCACCAGTGCAAAGGGAGAGTGACACTGTCGGCTCACGAGGGTGGCGTTTTGCACTGAGACATGGGGAAGCGGAGCCCAAAGGGAAAGGCACAGATTTTAGTAGCTCATCATTAGGTGTATTACGGCCCGTTGTGCCAGGCGCTGCACAGACCCTGCGCGAGACACAGCCCCTGCCCGGGAGAGTTTACAGTCTAAATTGACGGAGGGCGGGAGGAGAAGTGACTTGCCCCACATCATCCAGCAGGCCAAGGGGCAGAGCTGGGGTAGAACCCAGGAGTCCTGGCTCCCAGTGGCCACACCACCCCCTGCAGCCCTGCTGTGCACCCTGCCGGATAATCTCTCGCCTTCTTGGCAAGTCGGCATCTGCCGGGCAAATCCCCCCTTCCTTGGCTGCTGTTTAACGCCAGCGTGTAGCATTGTACGTGCACCAGTAACTATCGTGCTCTGGTTGCTGGAAAGTGCTTGGCACTGTTCACGCTGCTTAGAAAAGAGCAGCCAGGCCGGCTGCCAGGCCCCGATCCGGCTGGAGCAGGGTCTCCGCGAACCCCGGCCCAGAGCCTGTCACTTGCTGTCGTTTCTGGTAGACGTTAACGCTCCCCGATGGCCAGCGGAGCAGCCGAGCTGGAGAACATGGAGGTCCAGCCGCAGAACAACAACACCCGCTGGGAGACCACGGACAACCAGGCCTGGGACGACACCACGGCCACCGCCAAGCTGTTCGAGTGCTCCCGCATCAAAGCACTCGCCGGTACGTCCGCGGGGGCGGGGAGCCAGGACGCCTGGGTTCTCTCCTGGCTCTGGGAGGGGAGTGGGGGCTGGTGGTTAGAGCAGGGGGAGCTGGGAGCCAGGACGCCTGGGTTCTATCCCGGCTCTGGGAGGGGAGTGGGGGCTGGTGGTTAGAGCTGGGGGAGCTGGGAGCTAGGACGCCTGGGTTCTATCCTGGCTCTGGGAGGGGAGTGGGGTCTGGTGGTTAGAGCTGGGGGAGCTGGGAGCCAGGACTCTTGGGTTCTCTCCCCGGCTCTGGGAGGGGAGTGGGGTCTGGTGGTTAGAACGGGGGGTCGAGCCAGGACGCCTGGGTTCTATCCTGGCTCTGGGAGGGGAGTGGGGGCTAGTGGTTAGAGCGGGGGGGTGGGGGGTGGAGCCAGGACTCCTGGGTTCTATCCTGGCTCTGGGAGGGGAGTGGAGTCTAGTGGTTAGAGCTGGGGGTGCAGCCAGGACTCCTGGGTTCTGTTCCTGGCACTGGCAGGGCAGTGGACAGGCAGGGGGGGCCGTGGGGGGCCCTGCACACGTGGCTAGCCGTCTCCACACGGGGCGTGGGCAGGGCGGTGGGGGCTAGTGGTTAGAGCCGGGGGGCGGGGGGGGCCCTGCAGACGTGGCTAGCCGTCTCCACGCGGGGGGGGGGGAGGGCAGTGGGGGCTGGTGGTTAGAGCAGGGGGAGCGGGGAGCCAGGTCTCCTGGGTTCTCTCCTGGCACTGGCAGGGCAGGGGGGGCTGGTGGTTAGAGCAGGGGGCCGCGGGGGGCCCCGCACACGTGGCTAGCCGTCTCCACAGTGGGCGTGGGCAGGGCAGTGGGGGCTGGGGGTTAGAGCAGGGGGGGCCGGGGGGGCCCTGCGCACGTGGCTAGCCGTCTCCACACTGGGGGTGGGCAGGGCGGTGGGGGCTAGTGGTCAGAGCAGGGGGGGACGTAGAGGCCCTGCACACGTGGCTAGCCGTCTCCACACTGGGCATGGGCAGGGCAGTGGGGGCTAGTGGTTAGAGCAGGGGGGGCCGTGGGGGGCCCTGCACACGTGGCTAGCCATCTCCACACTGGGCGTGGGCAGGGCGGTGGGGGCTAGTGGTTAGAGCAGGGGGGGCCGTGGGGGCCCTGCACACGTGGCTAGCCGTCTCCACTCTGGGCGTGGGCAGGGCAGTGGGGGCTGGTGGTTAGAGCAGGGGGGGCCGGGGGGGCCCTGCACACGTGGCTAGCCGTCTCCACACTGGGCGTGGGCAGGGCGGTGACCGTGCTGCGTTTCACCCTGGCAGACGAGCGTGAGGCCGTGCAGAAGAAAACCTTCACCAAGTGGGTGAACTCGCACCTGGCCCGGGTGTCCTGCCGCATCAGCGACCTCTACGCCGACCTGCGCGACGGCTACGTGCTGACCAAGCTGCTGGAGGTGCTGTCCGGGGAGCAGCTGGTGAGAAGGCCTCGGCCGGCCCGGCGCTGCGGGGACCCCTGGGGGCTGCCCCGTCAGCGCTGCGCTAGGGTGCCACGGCGGGATGGACACTCTGCCCGCTGCAGCTGGGCTGGCAGGACGCTGGCGCGACGTCCCCAGCTGGCCCGGACAGAGAAACAGCCTCCGGGAGTCAGCAGCCGAGGGTGGGGTTGGGGGGTGGTTCTGTAAAGGGGACCTGGGATGGACATGGCTCTGTCCCCAGTACTCCTGTCTGTCCGTCCGTCCCCATACATAGCCCCCTGCCTGTCTGTCTGTCGGGGCTCCTCCCTGCCCCTCTCTTCTGCCTGGGACGGCTGTCCTGCCCCCTCACCGGGCTGGCCCGAGCACGGCTGGGGCCAGGGCCTGGCTGGTGTCTCGGGGCGCGGCTGGGGCATTAGCCGGGAGCTCTCCCCTGGCCGGGCGGGGGAGCCCGCGTGGCACCGGGGAGGGGGGAGCCGGAGGCGCGGTGCTCAGGCCCCTCCCTTCGCCCCCAGCCCAAGCCGACGCGCGGGCGCATGCGGATCCACTCGCTGGAGAACGTGGACAAAGCCCTGCAGTTCCTGAAGGAGCAGCGTGTGCACCTGGAGAACGTCGGCTCGCACGACATCGTGGACGGGAACCACCGCCTGACGCTGGGGCTCATCTGGACCATCATCCTGCGGTTCCAGGTGCGAGGGGCCGGCGAGGCCAGTGCCCGGGCGGGCGGCTGCTCGGGGGAAATCAGGTGCTCCGGGGAGTGGGGGTGGCTCCTGGGGTTGCCCCAGGGTGGCGCTAGGGGGCAGGGTCGGGGGGCAATAGGGGGCGCTCTGCCCTGCCAGCGGTGCTGGGAGCCGCGGCTCAGGAGCCTGGTGCCGTGGGGTGGTGACAGATCCCTGGGGGCGGCCCAGCCCCAGGGCAGGCGACTCCGCTCTGCCTCTCCCTGCCTTCCAGCTGGACGCGGGCACTGTTACTCAGCCGCTGCCGTCCCCCCCAGAGGTGGCTGCATCCCAGCGGCGAAGTGATCCCCATATCGATCACAAAGCACCAGCCAGCAACACCCGCTGACCCCACGCAGGGTCCCCCCCGCCCAGGCCGGGCGCGGGAGCAGAGGAGGTGCAGCTCTCTCTGTTCTCCCAAGGTGCCGTCTTAGGGGGATTCCCCAGCAGGACTTGAGGAGCAGGGGGAGGGGAGCGGCCAGTGGAACCCAGGTGTCCGGCGGGGGAGGGCTGAGCGTTTCCATGGCGCGTGTCAATCATCCTCCCCCCTCGCCCAGATCCAGGTGATTAAAATCGAGACGGAAGACAACAGGGAGACCCGCTCGGCCAAGGACGCGCTGCTGCTCTGGTGCCAGATGAAGACGGCAGGGTGAGGGGGGCTCTGGAGCTGCCCGGGTGCCCCCATAGCTCCCAGCTGCCTTCGCAGGGGGCGTCCCTCCTGGGGCACGTGACACGCCCTGGGCTGTGACTCCTCACTTCCCTCCTGGCTGCGCCTCGGGCCTTGCTTTGCTCCCTGGCAGGGCGGGATCTGCCTGCTGGTCCCTAGATCAGCGCACGTAGGGACCGGGCGGGCGTAGGGACCGGGCGGGCGTAGGGACCAGCAGGCATAGGGACCGGGCCGGTCTAGGGACCGGGCATTCTCCGGGCGGGCGTAGGGACCGGATGGGCGTAGGGACCGGGTGGGCATAGGGACCGGGCGTTCTCCGGGTGGGCATAGGGACCGGCGGGCGTAGGGACAAGGCATTCTCCGGGCGGGCGTAGGGACCGGGTGGGTGTAGGGACCAGGCGGGCGTAGGGACCAGGCGTTCTCCGGGCGGGCGTAGGGACCGGATGGGCGTAGGGACCGGGCGTTCTCCGGGTGGGCGTAGGGACCGGCGGGCGTAGGGACAAGGCATTCTCCGAGCGGGCGTAGGGACCGGGCGGGCGTAGGGACCGGGCGGGCGTAGGGACCGGGTGTTCGGGCGCACAGCTGGGTCGCTTGGACCAAGGCGCGGGTTTAACTCCGGGCGGATGGTTGGATTTCGGGTTTGGGGCCGGCTCTGGGTCTGGCACAGGGCTCAGCTCTTAAACCCAAATCAGCCTCCACACGGGCTGTAACCGAGCCAGGGCAGGGCCTCAGCCGACTCCACTGTCCCCCCTGGGCCAGCCCAGTCCCAGCCGGTGCCGGGATCCCGGGCCGGATGCCCCGGTGCAGCCGGTGCCGGGATCCCGGGCCGGATGCCCCGGTGCAGCCGGTGCCGGGATCCCGGGCCGGATGCCCCGGTGCAGCCGGTGCCGGGATCCCGGGCCGTATCCCCCGGTGCAGCCGGTGCCGGGATCCCGGGCCGTATCCCCCGGTGCAGCCGGTGCCGGGATCCCGGGCCGGATCCCCCGGTGCAGCCGGTGCCGGGATCCCGGGCCGGATCCCCCGGTGCAGCCGGTGCCGGGATCCCGGGCCGTATGCCCCGGTGCAGCCGGTGCCGGGATCCCGGGCCGGATCCCCCGGTGCAGCCGGTGCCGGGATCCCGGGCCGGATCCCCCGGTGCAGCCGGTGCCGGGATCTGGGCTAGATGGAGGGTGGCTCTGATCGGCCCAGGCTGTCCCGAGGTTGCTGCGAGTCTGATCCCCCGAGCAGAGCCGGGGTGGGCCGGGCGGGCGGCTGGTCTGCGCCTGGTTGTATTGACTCTTTCCCTGCCCCTCCTTCGGGCCCCCCCTACAGGTACCCGGAAGTGAATATCCAGAACTTCACCACCAGCTGGCGAGACGGGCTGGCCTTCAACGCCCTGATCCACCGGCACAGGTGGGCGGGCGGCTGCCTCCTGCCGGGTGGTGGGGGGCTGGGCTCGGTGCTCCAGCGGGGGCAGGGGCAGGGCGCTCCCCCCTCCCCCCCCCGGGTCCGGATTCCGAGGTCTTTTGAGTTGTTTCTGATGCGCTGGCAGCTTCCCAGCTGGGGTCTGATTTTCTGGAATACATCAGGGCAACGGAATGGAGAGTTCCCGGCTTGGGGAGGGGGGTCTGGTGGTTAGAACAGGGGGGGCTGGGAGCCAGGACTCCTGGGTTCTCTCCCTGCCCCGGGAGGGGAGGGGGGGCGAGTGGTGGGAGCGGGGGGGGGGGGGGGTAGGGAACCTGGGGTCGAGCCCGGCGGTCGGGGCCGGGGGGGGCGGTGGGGGGGCGGGCGGGGGGGGGCGGCGGGGGGGGGGGGGGGGGCCAGGACTCCTGGGTTCTCTCCCAGCTCTGGGAGGGGAGTGGGGTCTAGTGGTTAGAGCGGGGGCTGGGGGGTCAGGATAAATGGCTCTAAGCCAGGGGGCCCGTCCCTCCGAAGGTCCATCAGGTGTTGTGTTGAATTCCCAGGCCAGAGATCATCGACTTCAGCAAACTCACCAAATCCAACGCTACCTACAACCTGCAGCAGGCCTTCACCTTGGCCGAGCAGCAGCTGGGCCTGACCAAGCTGCTGGACCCGGAAGGTAACTCCACGTCTCTGGTGCAGGGTCACACCACACGGTGCAGCCACCTCTGGGGTGGTCAGAGACCCCTGACCGGCTGAGTGACCGTGGCCAAGTCCCTTCCCCTCTGCCCTGGGTCTGGTCACACTCTGAGCCCTACAGCAGGCGGTGCCGGGTGGCTGAGCGCCCCGCTCTCCATGCTGGCTGGTATCGGGTCGTGCCCTGTGCTCCCCCATCGGCCTGTTGTCACTCGTCTTACACCATCTTGGGGGCTGTCTGGGGAAGGGGCTGTGTTTGTACAGCACCTAGCGCGATGGGGACCGGGTGCATGGCTGGGACACCTGGGCGCGCCCGTAATACACCTAATAATAATAATCATAACGTGGCCTCCTGGGGCCTCGGTTCCCCACCTGTGACCCAGGGAGACTAGCCTGGCCTGGCCTCCCTGGGGGGGTAAATACGGTCCAGGTGGCGAGGTGCTCGGAGCTGCAGGAACAGGCGCCAGCTAAGTCACTTGTGCTGATATCAGACGCTCGGCTGGCGGATCTGAGGTCTGTGCTGAGCGGTGCCGTTCTCTCCCCCGGCAGACGTGAACATGGAGAACCCGGACGAGAAGTCCATCATCACCTACGTGGTCTCTTTCTACCACTACTTCTCCAAAATGAAGGCCCTCGCAGTGGAGGGGAAGAGGATTGGGAAGGTGGGTGCCTTCGGGGTGGCTGCCGGGGGGCGCTGGTCTCGCCGGTTACCTGCTGGGGGACCGCAGAGGGCGCCGACCCGTTTGCAGGGTGACCACAATTCCTCGTTGGATGTTAACAAGGGCCAGTCCCTAATCTGCATTAATGCCCTCGGTTTGGCACGGGGGTTCGGCCATGTGCAGCTCCTGGCGCACCGCCGCGTCGTATCGTGGTAGAGGGTAAGGAGACAGCTGAGATTGGGACCCCCTCTTGTGCCGGGTGCTGCTCAGACCCGAGATCGGGGCCCTGCTGTGTCCCGGAGCAGTGGGGCTGGGAGTTAACGGCACGTTGAGACGGCGGGGACGGTTTTCACTCCTCAGAGCGACGGGCTCAGGCTCTCAGCAGACTCCGGCAGTGTCGCTGCGTTGCTCACACTCGGGTCACGTTTTGAGCTTTTCTTCCCGACTGTGAGCTGGAAACCTGCTGGTGTTTAAAAGAGACCAGGTGGGTGAGGGCGTATGCTGGGCTCTGCTGTAGTCACATGACCCCGGAGCCTGTAGACACGGGGTTTACGTTTCCTGTGCCTCCATCTGCCCCCACGCTCCCTTCCGCTGAGTTACTTTGGTTTGACCCTGTCAGGGTCTGTCACGGAGTGTGGGGGGGACCAGGCCCTGCACCCCCGGCTTCCTGCGACTCACCGTGACTCTCAGCCACCCAGTAAAACAGAAGGTTCATTTAGACGACAGGAACACAGTCCAAGACAGGTCTTGCAGGTACAGACAACAGGACCCCCTCAGTTAGGTCCCTCTTGGGAGGCCAGGGAGGCCACAGCCCCATTGGGAGGTCAGAGCCCCATCTGGGCTCCCCTCCATTTCCCCAGCCAGCTCTAAACTGAAACTCCCTCCAGCGTCTCCCCCAGCCTCCCCCCAGCTCCTCCCCCAGCCTTTGTCCATTTCCCGGGCAGAGGTGTCACCTGGCCCCAACCCCCCTCCTGGGTTCTCATGTGCTCAGGTATCCACCCTCAAGGCCAGTCTCCCATCCCCAATGCAGCCAGTCCCAGCAAAACTCCCCTGCAACCTTCCCAGGCCAACACTCCCCACTCAGCCTTCAAAGACCACATCAAGAACATTCCCACTTCGTCACAGGTTCCTTCCCCACTCTGAACTCCGGGGTACAGATGTGGGGACCCGCATGAAAGACCCCTAAGCTTATTTCTACCAGCTTAGGTTAAAAACTTCCCCAAGGCACAAATTCCTTCCTTGCCCTTAGTATCGCTGCCACCACCAAGTGATTTAAAGAAACATTCAGGGAGGGCCACTTGGAGCCCTACCTCCCCAAATATCCCCCCAAGCCCCTACACCCCCTTTCCTGGGGAGGCTTGAGAATAATATCCTCACCAATGGGTACAGGTGAACACAGACCCAAACCCTTGGATCTTAAGAACAATGAAAAATCAATCAGGTTCTTAAAAGAAGAATTTTAATTAAAGAAAAGGTAAGAGAATCACCTCCTGTAAAATCAGGATGGTAAGTACTTTACAGAATAACAAAAGACGCAGAAACACAGACGATTTCCCCTCTAGGCCAAACTTTAAAGTTACAAAAACGGATAAACCTCCCTCTTAGCACAGGGAAAATTCACAAGCTAAAACAAAAGGTAATCGAACGCATTTCTTTCTGCTATTACTTACTATTTCTGCAAGACTAGATGCTTAGTTCAGATATACTGAAGAAGATGGAATTTCCCTACCTGGTTTCCTGGCTGGCTCCGAGAGACACAGACCAAAACCTTCCCTCACAGATTTGAAAGTATCTTCTCCCCTTCTTAGTCCTTCTGGTCAGGTGTCACCCAGGTTATCTGAGCGAATTAACCCTTTACAGGGGAAAGAGGAATTAACCCTTTACAGGGGAAAGAGGGATTTTATGCTACCCTTAGCTGTATGTTATGACAGACCCGGAGCCTACCCAGGAGCTGCCAGTGCCCTCGTGCGCCCATTTACACTAGTGCAAAGCAAGTGTGAAATGCAGCTGAGTCAGAGAGGCCCCCCCCCTGCATGTGGCACTAGTGCAAATGACCGTGCAGGGGGCTGGGTTGAATTGTGTCTGGAGCCCCCTGCTGGTGGTTTAATTTATTACCTGGCGAGGGGATAACGGGGGGGTCTGAGCTGACCCCGGAAGAGCCTCAGTGGCTGGCAGGCCGGGTGTTGTCTGGCCCAGCAAAGCCGAGGGGCGAGCCGGGCGGGCACAGCTCCTTCGGTTCTCGGTGGGCAGCAGGGGGCACTCTCGGGGTGGTGCCCAGGGAAAGCGCCAGCTGCTCCGTGGCCAGGCGCCTGGGAGCAGCACTCGCGTGTCTGCCCCGCTCCCTCCAGGCGCCTTGCTGACGAGATCGCTGCTGCCAGCTGGGTCCTGCCAGCTGCTCTTCCACGGCCATCTGAGCCGTTCCTCTGCATCAGCCCCAGGCTCGAGCTGCCCTGCGCAGGGCTGCTGCGGCAAAGGAGCGCCAGGCTACGGAGAGACGCCGGGGGGGGGGCACCACACCACGCCCGGGCTGTCTGAACTGCCAGGGGAGCAGCGGGGACCAGGGGAAGCCAGCGCCTGGTGCAGCCAGCGGATACCTCCGCACAGCGGCCACTCCCAGAGCGACTGCATGGCCAACGGGCTGTGCCGCGGGAGACTGGGTCTGGCCCCAGATCTGCCAGCCATGTTCAGGGCAGCTCCCCGCACCCAGCGACGGGCGCAGGCTCCCTGCAGACCCAGGCAGCGTCGCTGCGTCACTCACACTCAGGGCAGCTCCCGACTCCCAGCGACGGGCGCAGGCTCCCTGCAGACCCAGGCAGCGTCGCTGCGTCAGTCACACTCAGGGCAGATCCGAGAGGGGCTCCCAGCAACAGGCTCTCTCTAGACTCAGGCGCGTTGTCCTGTTTCATAGGCACCGCAGCCGGGGGCGAAGGGCGGAGAGATTCCAAGGCGGGTGGAGGTGCCTGGTGGGTTTTCACAGGGAGCTTCAGCCACGCACAAGGGAAGGGAAAGCGGGACCGCGCACATTGGGCAATACCCCCCCCTTGTCTGGGAGTTCGATGGGGCGCTCTGTGTCTGTGTAGCGCCCGGCCCGACGGGGCCCCGATCTCGTTTGCTTTGTTATCATTCCTGTTGCCGTGCACCCCAGCCATAGCCCAGGCCCCGCTCTGCCAGGCGCTGCACAGACCCAGGGTTACCACCCGCAGGCAGAGGCGGTGCCAGGGCCCGGCTGCTCCGGCGAAAGGGGTGGGAGAACCGACCTAGACTAGCCTAGGTCACCCCTTGGGTGCAGCGGGACGTGGCTAAAGCACCTGGTCTAAAGCACCGTTAGCAGAGACGGCGTCCCCAGTCCACGGGGCGCCCTGGTGCCCGTTTATTCCCGCGGTGACCTCGCCCCCCCCTCCCCACAGGTGCTGGACCAGGCGGTGGAGATCGAGACGCTCATGGAGCGGTACGAGCTGCTGGCGGCCGAGCTGCTGGCGTGGATCGAGCGCACCGTCGGCATCATCAGCAACCAGAAGTTCGCCAACTCCCTGGCCGGGGTGCAGCAGCAGCTCCAGACCTTCACCACCTTCTGCACCCTGGAGAAGCCGGTCAAGTGAGCGGCTGCCCGCGACGCGCAGGGCGATGGCGTGGGGGGGGGGGGGCGCGGCGCAGGCGGGTGGTTCCCCCCCAGATTCTAACCGGTGCAGCCAACCTGGAGCTGTGGTGTGGACGTGGCGTCTCTACACCCAGCTGGCTGCAGGACTCCTTGGGCTGCGAGTTTCCTGGGGCGTCCGGGCGCGAGGTGCCCCCGGCCCCCCCTCAGGAATCCCCCAGGGCAGAGCCCGTCCCACTCAGCGGAGTCGTTTGATCCATGGGAGAAGCCCTGGTGGGGAGGGTGGCGGGGGCCTGGCTGTGACAAGCCGTGGGTGGGGGGAGCGATGGGGGGGGGGGGAACGCTTGGCCCGGCTCCCTCGGCAGGTTCCAGGAGAAGGGGAACCTGGAGGTCCTGCTGTTCAGCGTCCAGAGCAAGCTGCGTGCCCAGGGCCGCAAACTCTACGTGCCCAGCGAGGGCCGGGGCATCGCGGACATCAACAAGGTGCAGCCGCGGGGCAGGGAGCTGAGGGGGGCCGTGGGGGGGGCTGTGCAGGGGAGCTCAGGGAGTGTGGGGGAGCCGTGAGGGGGACGGGGGAGCTGTGGGGGAGTCATGGGGGGTGAGCAGCTGTGGGGGGGAGTGGGGGAGCTATGGGAGCATGGGACTGTGCAGGGGAGCTGAGGGAGTGTGGGGGAGCCGTGAGGGGGACGGGGGAGCTGTGGGGGAGTCATGGGGGGTGAGGAGCCGTGGGGGGGGCAGGGGAGCTGTGGGGGAGTCATGGGGAGGACGGGGGAGCTGTGGGGGAGTCATGGGGGGTGAGGAGCCATGGGGAGGAGGAGGGGGGAGCCGTGGGGTGGGGGGATGGGGCCATGCAGAGGGGTCAGGGGGTTCAAACAGACCCATCCCCCTGCGGTCTCTCCCCCACTGGTGCCCTGCACCAGGCCCTGTCTGCGTCTACTGGGACTTCGGGGCCTGTGGGTCCGTTGCCAGTGGCGACAGGCCTGTCCTGTGGGATCGGGGCCCCTCACGAGGTCTGGGCAGGACGGTGCCCACAAGCCACCCCCTGGGACAGCCCAGGCCCCCCGAGCGCAGAAAACCCGGCCCCCCCCCCCGGCCCCTCTGAGCCCCGCACTGCCCCCAGGCCTGGGCCCGGCTGGAGAAGGTGGAGCACGAGCGGGAGGTGTCGCTGCGCAACGAGCTGATCCGGCAGGAGAAGCTGGAGCTGCTGGCCCAGCGCTTCGACCACAAGGCCGGCATGCGGGAGGCCTGGCTCGGCGAGAACCAGCGGCTGGTGGCGCAGGTGAGGTCCCACGCGGCTCCTCCCCGGCCTCCCACGCAGCCCCCACAGGTGATCCTAGACTCACAGAATCTCAGGGTTGGACGGGACCTCAGCACGTATCTAGTCCAACCCCCTGCTCAAAGCAGGACCTAATCCCAACTAAATCATCCCAGCCTGACCTTAAAAACCTCTAAGGAAGGAGATTCCACCACCTCCCTAGGGAACCCATTCCAGTGCTTCGCCACCCTCCTAGGGAAATAGTGTTTCCTAATATCCAACCTAGACCTCCCCCACTGCAACTTGAGACCATTGCTCCTTGTTCTGTCATCTGCCACCACTGAGAACAGCCGAGCTCCATCCTCTTCGGAACCCCCTTTCAGGTAGTTGCTATCAAATCCCCCCTCATTCTTCTCTTCTGCAGACTAAACAATCCCAGTTCCCTCAGCCTCTCCTCGTAAGTCATGTGCTCCAGCCCCCTAATCATTTTTGTTGCCCTCCGCTGGACTCTCCAATTTTTCCACATCTTTCTTGTAGTGTGGGGCCCAAAACTGGACACAGTACTCCAGATGAGGCCTCACCAATGTCGAATAGAGGGGAATGATCACGTCCCTCGATCTGCTGGCAATGCCCCTACTTATACAGCCCAAAATGCCGTTAGCCTTCTTGGCAACAAGGGCACACTGTCGACTCATATCCAGCTTCTCTTCCACCGTAACCCCTAGGTCCTTTTCTGCAGAACTGCTGCCTAGCCACTCGGTCCCTAGTCTGTAGCAGTGCATGGGATTCTTCCGTCCTAAGTGCAGGACTCTGCACTTGTCCTTGTTGAACTCATCAGATCCTCATCCGTCCAGCCGAACCCAATGGCACCGGAGACAAACAGGACACAAAGCAGCCCTGACCTTACTGCCCCATGGGCAGTGCCAGGCCTGTGTGGAGCAGGAGTGGGGTCTAGTGGTTAGAGCGGGGGGGCTGGGAGCCAGGACTCCTGGGTTCTCTCCTGGCTCTGGGAGGGGAGTGGGGGCTGGTGGTTAGCCCCTCTCTCATGCACGCACACACCCAGCGGCCCGGCCCCTCTCTCATGCCTCTGCTGGCCCCTCATGGGATAAGAGGGAAGGTTCTCTCATGGATTGGTAACTGGTTAAACGACAGGAAACAAAGGGTAGGAATAAATGGTCAGTTTTCAGAATGGAGAGAGGTAACTAGTGGTGTCCCCCAGGAGTCTGTTCTGGGCCCAGTCCTAGTCAACATATTCATCAATGATCTGGGAAAGGGGGTAAAGAGCGAGGTGGAAAAATCTGCAGATGATACAAAACTACACAAGATAGTTAAGACCCAGGCAGACTGCAAAGAGCTACAAAAGCATCTCACAAAACTGGGTGACTGGGCAACAAAATGGCAGATGAAATTCAATGATGATAAATGCCAAGTAATGCACATTGGAAAATATAATCCCAACTAGACGTGTAAAGTGATGGGTCTAAATTAGCTGTTCCCACTCGAGACAGATCTTGGCGTCATTGTGGAGAGTTCTCTGCAAACATCCACTCAATGTGCAGCGGGGTCAAAAAAGCAAACACAGTGTTGGGAATCATTAAGAAAGGGATAGATAATAAGACAGAAAATGTCATATTGCCTCTATATAAATCCATGGTACGCCCACACCTTGAATACTTTGTGCAGATGTGGTCACCCCATCTAAAAAAATATATATTGGAATTGGAAAAGTTTCAGAAAAGGGCAACAAAAATGATTAGGGGCATAGAACAGCTTCCATATGAGGAGAGATTAATAAGACTGGGACTTTTCAGCTTGGAAAAGAGATGACAAAGGGGGGATATGCTAGAGGGCTATAAAATCATGACTGGTGTGGAGAAAGTGAATAGGGACGTGTTATTTACTCCTTCTCATAACACAAGAATTAGGGTCACCCAATGAAATCAATAGGCAGCAGGTTTAAAACAAACCAAAGGAAGTATTTCTTCACACAACGCACAGTCAACCTGTGGAACTCTTTGCCCGAAGATGTTGTTGTCACGGACTCACAGCTCGTGCCCACTCCTGGCCCCGTGCGGTCCGTGGGGGGTGCCCCCTTTCAGTGCGACAGCCCTTCTCGGGGGTCCACTCTCTCCCGGGGTCAGGCCCCTCCACCTCCTGGAGCCGCACCTCTCGGAGCCTTAGCACGTCTGTCTCTGCCGTGGGCCCCCCCAGGGAGTCCCCTCGCTCAGGACCCCCGGGGCCTCCACTCCCAGAGGGAATAATGCCCCCCCCTCGCCCTGTTCTCTAGCCCGGAGCGACTCTCAGCCAGCGTCACACAGGAGGTTTATTGAGCGTTGAACCCAGCACAGGAAACTCTCCGGCCTCAGGCCTGGCCTCCCTCAGCCCAGCACATCCCAGTCTCCCTGCATCCAGGGGGGCTCTGCCTGCCCCCCCCAGCCCCGAGCCCCCCTGCTTCCCAGCTGGGCATCTATCACCGGCCCCAGGCCCCCTCTGTCCATTGTCTTCTCTCCAGGGAAACAGGGTCGTAAACCGGGTCGTGCCTGGGCCTCCTCTCCTCTCCGCCCTCCTCTGGCTGGAACTGGCTGGTCAGGTCACCGGGGTCCTCTCTCCGCAGCCCATTGTCCCCCCACTGGCCAGAACCGGCTGCTCGGGTCGCCAGGTCACCAGTCGCTGGGGTGTCCATTCTCCAGGCCATCGGCTGGGGTCCCAAGTTCCCTCTCCCCTCCCCTCGTTAAACCAGTAACCCCCAGGGACGCTGAGTCCCACCCCCTCGGCATGCAAACCACTGGAAAAACAAGGAAAACACAAGAAAATCCCCCACTTCGTCACAGTTGTGAAGGCCACGGCCATAACAGGGTTCAAAAAGAACTAGATAAGTTCCTGGAGGACAGGTCCATCAATGGCTATTAGCCAGGGTGGGTGGGATGGTGTCCCTGGCCTCTGGTTGCCAGAGGCTGGGAATGGGCGACAGAGGATGTTGTGAAGGCCAAGGCCATAACAGGGCTCAAAAAGAACTAGATAAGTTCCTGGAGGACAGGTCCATCAATGGCTATTAGCCAGGCTGGGCAGGGCGGGTGGGATGGTGTCCCTGGCCTCTGTTTGTCAGAAGCTGGGAATGGGCGACCGGGGATGGATCACTGGACGATTCCCTGCTCTGTTCACTCCCTCTGGGGCACTGGGCCCTGGCCACTGTCAGAGGACAGGACTCTGGGCTGGCTGGCCCTTTGCTCTGCCCCGGTCTGGCCGCTCTTGTGTTCTCTCTCACGCCCCCGCCGCCCCCAGGACAACTTCGGCTACGACCTGCCGGCGGTGGAGGCAGCCATGAAGAAGCACGAGGCCATTGAGGCGGACGTCGCGTCCTACGAGGAGCGCATCCAGGTGGTGGTGGAGCTGGCCCTGGCCCTGGAGGCCGAGGGTTACTACGACGTGCGGCGCATCAGCGCCCAGAAGGGCAGCATCCTGCGCCAGTGGGGGCTGCTGACCGAGCTGGTGGGCGCCCGGCGGGCGCGCCTGGAGCAGAGCCTGGCCCTGCAGAGCATCTTCCAGGAGATGGTTTACATGATCGACTGGATGGAGGAGATGCAGGTGGGCAGGGACGGGGCTGGGCCCGGGTTAAACCAGTGCCCACGACCTGGGGGAGCGAAGGCTCCGGTGTGAACTGGTGCATGAGGCCTGGGGGAAGGGGGAGGGCGGGTTTGGGCTGGCGCCTGTCCCAGTGCCACAGCAGGACGGCTGCGATCTGCAGCTGGCCTCCCCGGCTGTGCCTGGGCACATGGGAGCTG
>QXTE01000893.1:30673-42391 GCA_003942145.1 Platysternon megacephalum
CCCGCCTCTGGGAGGGGAGTGGGGTCTAGTGGTTAGAGCTGGGGGCTGGGAACCCGGACTCCTGGGTTCTATCCCAGCTCTGGGAGGGGAGGGGGGGCTAGTGGTTAGAGCGGGGGGGTTGGGAGCCCGGACTCCTGGGTTCTATCCCAGCTCTGGGAGGGGAGTGGGGGCTGGTGGTTAGAGCTGGGGGGGCTGGGAGCCCGGACTCCTGGGTTCTATCCCAGCTCTGGGAGGGGAGTGGGGGCTAGTGGTTAGAGCAGGGGGCTGGAGCCAGGACCCTGGCGGTGCAGGCCTTTCCCCCAGCAGCAATCAGCGGCTAAGAGCCGGGCCCAGCGTCTCTCCTGCTCCCCTGCCCCAGGTTACCAGCCCTGCGACCCCCAGATCATCCGGAACCGCGTGACCCACGTGCAGACGTGCCTGGAGGAGCTGTGCCAGCGGGCGGCCCAGCGGCGCACGGAGCTGGAGGCGTCCCGCCACCTGTGGGCCTTCTTCCAGGAGCTGGAGGAGGCGGAGGCCTGGGTGCGGGAGAAGGAGCAAATCCTGGCCTCCAAGGCGTGCGGCAAGGACCTGAGCAGCGTGCTGCAGCTGAGCGGGCAGCACAAGCTGATGCTGGGGGAGCTGGGCGGGCGCCGGGCTCTGCTGCACCAGGCCGTGACCAAGGGGGAGCAGCTGCTGGCCACCCAGCGGCCCGGCGCGGCCCGGCTGCAGGAGAAGCTGCGGGAGGTGCGGCAGCGCTGGAAGAAGCTGGAGGAGGTGACGGGGACGCACCAGCAGAAGCTGCAGGAGGCTTTGAGCTTCTACCAGTTCAGCGCGGAGACGGACGACTTGCTGGCCTGGCTGCAGGACACCTACCGCCTGGCCTCCAGCGACGACTTCGGGCATGACGAGTGCTCCAGCCAGGCGCTGCTCCGCAAGCACGCCGCCGTGGCACAGGAGCTGGAGCGGCACCGCCCGCCCGTGCTGGCCCTGCGCGCCCAGCTGGCCCGGCTGGCCCCCCAGCACCACCAGGTGGTGGATGTGCAGATCCGCATCGTGGAGGTGGAGCAGCTCTACGGGGAGGTGGCCGAGGTGGCCGTGCTGCGGCACCAGTGGCTGCAGGACGCCCTGGCCGTGTACCGCATGTTCGGCGAGGTCCGCGCCTGCGAGGGCTGGCTGGACGAGAAGGAGCAGTGGCTCTCCGGCATGCACGTGCCACAGGAGCTGGAGGACGTGGAAGTGGTGCAACACAGGTCTGGCGCCCGCGGTTCTCTTCCCCGCTGGGGTCTAGAGCCGGGGGGCTGGGAGCCAGGACGCCTGGGTTCCATTCCCAGCTCTGGGGGGCTGGACGCCTGGGTGCCATTCCCAGCTCTGGGAGGAGGGGGGAAGGGTGGGGAGCCAGGACGCCTGGGTTGCATTCCCAGCTGTGGGGGGCTGGACGCCTGGGTTCCATTCCCAGCTCGGGGGGGCTGGACGCCTGGGTTCCATTCCCAGCTCTGGGGGGAGGGGGGAAGGGCTGGGAGCCAGGACGCCTGGGTTCCATTCCCAGCTCTGAGGGGAGTGGGGAAGGGTGGGGAGCCAGGACGCCTGGGTTCCATTCCCAGCTCTGGGAGGAGGGGGGAAGGGTGGGGAGCCAGGACGCCTGGGTTCCATTCCCAGCTCTGAGGGGAGTGGGGAAGGGCTGGGAGCCAGGACGCCTGGGTTCCATTCCCAGCTCTGGGAGGGGAGTAGTGTCTAGTGGCTAGACCAAGGGGCTGGGAGCCAGGACGCCTGGGTTCCCTTCCCAGCTCGGGGAGGAGGGGGGAAGGGTGGGGAGCCGGGACGCCTGGGTTCCATTCCCAGCGCTGGGGGGCTGGGAGCCAGGACGCCGGGGTTCCATTCCCAGCTCTGAGGGGAGGGGGGAAGGGTGGGGAGCCAGGACGCCTGGGTTCTGAATGCCCCATACGATTCTGTTCTGTCCACGAGCCCCTGTGCGCCTTGGGCAGGTTTGAGAGCCTGGACCAGGAGATGAACAGCGTGATGGGGCGCATCCTGGACGTGAACGAGACCGTGCAGCAGCTGGTGGAGGGCGGCCACCCCAGCGCGTCCGAGGTGCAGTCCTGTCGGGACCACCTGAACGGCAGGTACCTCCCCCGTGGGGCTGGGGCCGGGGCAGGCTGCGCTCTGCGGGGCCGGGGGAGGCTTCGGAAGGGGGGGCCTCGGGATCAGAGGCGGGGCTGGGTTCGATTCCCAGCTGTCCGGGTCCCTGCGTGTGTCAGGGCCGCGTCTGTAACACACGGATAATGGCCCTGTCTGTGCCTGGAGATCGAGGGGCACCTGGTAACCCCCCGTCCAGTTCCCTGGCCCAGAGATCAAGGGCTCGGTGGGTGGGAGCCAGGAGCAGGCCTAGGGCCCGTGTGCGGACGCAGAGACGTGGGCTCCACATCCACTGCAGAGCCCAGGCAGCTGAGAAGGCGTCTGTCCGTCTGCCCGGGGACAGTGCTGCTTTGCGGGCGTATTGAACGCCCCCGGCCGCTCCTCCTCCCCGGCGCATGGCTGGCTCCGGCCGGCACGGCTCCTCCTTCTCCCTGGGACTCACCGGGGCCATGCGGCTGGGTCCCAGCAGCATCGGGAACCGCTCCCCCCCAGAAGTGGGGCCTGCTTTGGGGTTCACGCCAGCAGCGCTAGGTGGGAGAGGAAACGCTGGCAGAACAGCCGCGCTCACGGGGCCAGGCTCCCAATTCCGCTTTGCAACGTGCCCAGGAGCTGCTGCCGCCCGGTCTCACTGCAACCCCTGCCCACCCCTGGCTCCGGGTAGGGGGCGCTGGGAACCTCGACCGTGTGTGTCCGGGAGCCTCCAGAGCCCGGTTGTCAAAGAGCCGCCGTGGCCGCCCCTCCGGAACAAGCTGCCATTCCAGAGCCGGAGCCTGAGACGTGCCAGGAGCCCTTTGAACTGCTCTGCAAAGTCTCTTCGCCAGGCACAGCCCTCGGCTGGCAGGAAGGGATCCCCGATGCTCCCCCTGGCTAGTCACCTGCCAGGGTGTGAACGCCGGCGCAGGGGAGCCAGGCTCCATGCCTAAGCCATACCCCCAGCGCCAGCACGCAGCTGTCCATCAGCGTCTGCGGGGGTCGCTCGGTGTCCCTCCATTGCAGGCGCTGTGGCAGGTGGAAATGACCAATGGGATTAAAGGAAGCTGGTGCACAGGGCAGCAGGTGGGACCCGAGCGTGGCATGGAATCATAGCGCCATAGACTAGCAGGGTTGGAAGGGACCTCAGGAGGTATCTAGTCCAACCCCCTGCTCAAAGCAGGGCCTACTCCCAACTAAATCATCCCAGGCAGGGCTTTGTCAAGCCTGACCTTAAAAACCTCTAAGGAAGGAGATTCCACCACCTCCCTAGAGAACCCAGTCCAGTGCTTCACCACCCTCCTAGTGACATAGTGTTTCCTAATATCCAATCTAAACCTCCCCCACTGCAACGTGAGACCATTACTCCTCAGTGGTTTGGGGCTCTTGAGGGGGCTGATTGGCAGAAATTGCCGAGCACTGAGAATGGTGCCCTGGGCACCCAGAATCCCTGGCACGTCGGCCCGCGGCCCCTAGGGCTGGCGCCGGACGCGGAGGCTGCAGAAGTTGAGGTAGCTGGAAAACGCAGAGCTGCGTCTCGTGCCGTTTGTCTGAGGCACGTGGAATGGTGTCCACAGCCCCTGGCAGCCAGGCGGGGCGTCCGCTCTGGGCCTCAACGCCGAAGCCTCTTTGTCTGGGCTAATGGCCCCGGTCTGGTACCGCAGAGGTGACTCGTAAACCTCGCCCGGGACACAGCCCTAGAGGGAGATAGAGCCGCGCCATGGCATGGAACATACAACCACCCCCCCACCCCACACCCACGCACCCCCCACGCACCCCCCCCACACATACACCCCACGCCCCCTGTCCAGGAAACCTAGATCAAGCCCCGGGGCAGAGCTGGGCAAACATTCCTCGTTCCTAAACCGGCTTTTAAAAAATAATAACAACAAAAAACGTTGTTTTGTCCAGAATTGTCTGTTTCAATGAAAAATGCTCTTGGAAGATTACCAAAGCAGTCGATTTTTGCCCGTTTTTATCAGCATTTGTTAATTGCCTCCGTACTGGTCACTGTTGCTGGGCATTTGACAATGACGCTGCACTTACCACCTTCCTGTCTCTGGCCCCGCCTCAGCTGCACCCAGCGACCTGCCCATCGTCCTGGGCACTCCAGGGAGGCAGGCAGTGCTATCACCCTGGCACACTGGGAAACTGAGGCACAGCACGACAGAGGCCAGGGCTGCACTACACACTTACAGTGGTGTGACACCCTCACTCGGGGGTGTAGGAAATCCCCCCCCCGGCCCCGAGCCAGGCGGTTACGCCGACCGAAGCCCCGGGCTGGCCAGCACCGTGTAACTGGAAGGGCTTCTCCCGCGACACAGCTCCTCTCTCGGGGAGGTGGATTAGCTCCGCTCTCTCGTCAGCCACGCCACGGCACTACAGCCCAGCTCCTCAGACCAATGGGAGCAGGGACTTGCCTCTGGGTCTCCCAGGTCACAGGCGAGAGCCCTCACCACCTTCCCCAGCCGGCTGCCGGGCCTGCATCTCTGCCAGCCCCCAGCAAGCAAAGCTAGTGGTTCAGGCTGGAAAAAGGCAGCAGATTGGCTTGGGTCTCATGGGAGGTTTTTAGATGAATTCCTGCCTGCTGTTCTGAGCCTTTCCCAGCTTTTCTCCCCAGCGGCCGGGGTAGAACCGGCCTTGGCTCTGGGGGGTTTGTCTGGAAGGCGAGCCGAGCGTCTCGGGCTTTCGGGGAAGGGCCTGTGGCCCTGCCCGAGCCGCTGATGGGCTTCTCTCTGTGTCTGGCGAGCCCAGGTGGAACCGGGTGGTGGAGCTGGTGGAGCAGAGGAAGGACCATCTCAGCTCCGTCCTGACGATCCAGAACTACCTGCTGGAGTGCACCGAGCTCAAGGCGCAGATCCGGGAGAAGCGCCGTGCCGTGGAGGCCAGCCAGTACAGCAGCGGCGACCTGGGGGGCGTCCTGGCCTTGCAGCGCCGGCTCTGCACCATGGAGGCTGCCCTGCTGGCCCTGGAGCCCAAGCTCCTCGAGCTGCAGCAGGAGGGCGAAGCCTTGGCCACCGCCCACCCGGCCCAGGCGCTGACCGTCCTGCTGCACTTCGAGGAGATCAGCGAGGAGTGGGAGGCCTTGAAGAGGACCCTGCAGGGCTGCGAGGACTCGCTCTCCGTGGCCAGCCGGCTGCAGCAGTTCATCCAGGACCTGGACAACTTCCTGACCTGGCTGGTGAAGACTCAGGCGGCCGTGGCCTCGGAAGAGCTGCCCAGCAACCTGCCGGGGGCAGAGCGGCTGCTGAGCCAGCACGTGGCCCTCAAGGAGGAGATCGACCGCTACGAGGAGGACTACACCAAGATCCAGGCGGCCAGCGACCTGCTGGCCCTGGAGGAGGCCGACGTCCCCTGCCTCTCGCTCCAGCAGTGGCTGCAGAAGCTGGACGTGGGCTGGAACAAGCTGCTGCAGATGTGGGAGAGCCGGCGGGAGGCGCTGGTCCAGGCGCACATCTTCCACCTTTTCCGGAGGGACGTGCAGCAGGCCGAGGCGTGTCTCTACCACCAGGTAACGGGCGGGGCCGCTCCCCGCACGCGCCCGCTCGGCCGTCTCACCGGCTGGCACTGCCGGGTTATGGCTAATTCACTGCTAGCGCCAAGCAGGAATGTCTAGTTCTGGCTGCGAACGATGAATGGTATTTGTTACGTGTCAGCGGCTTGTTATGAATTGAGATGATTGGCCAAGTATTGATATCCTGCAAGGTTATTAATATTTGGTAATTATTTGCTACGTATTAATTGCCATTGGCTAAGAATTAATTTGCAGTTATTGCCGTTAGCTACGTTATTTATTGAGCTTTGCTATTAATCAGTATTAAGTATTTGCTAATTATTCATTGATATCTGATTGGCTAGTTATTACTACATATCAGTTGCTCATGTATTGTCTTTGCTAACTATTAGTATCTGTTAAGAATTAATTGCTAATTATTGATTTTTTGGTAATTGGCTATTTCTAAATATTAATTGTTAATTTATTGATCTTTGCTAACTATTTGGTATCTAAGTATTCATTGCTAATAATTAAATGGTATTTGATAATTATTGCATTTTGCCATGTATTAACTGCTAATCATTTCTGCCATTTGATAATTATTAATTGGTATATGCTAGATATTGCTCACTATTCCTTAGCATTTGGTAATTAGCAATAAATTTATTAGCAAATTATCAAATACCAATGAGTAATGAATACTTAACAAATACCATTAGCTAGCAAATGGCATTACATAGAAAACAATACTTATCAAAGTGCTAGTTATTCCTAAAGATGAATTGCGAATTCGTTGCTGTTCACTCATGATACATTGGTGCTTGGCATCTGGGACGGATGATTCGCTCCCCGGGTTCCCACTCGCACCGGCGCCAGTGAGAGGCCGGAAGCCGCATTAGCTGGGTGCGAGCGGATGATTTGTCGGCCGGTTGTTGAGCTGGGACACGGATCATCAAACCAGCCACGTAGTGCACGAAATCAGAGCATGGTGGGGAGCCCTGTTCCCGCCCCCCTTTCCTGCCGCAGGACCTTCCGCCCAGCCCAGCCGGAAATGGAGCCCGGGCTCCGGGGGGAGGAATGGCCAATCTAGGGGCTCAACGCTCAGAGCAGAAACGGGCAGCCCAGGATCTGGGGAGTCAGGGCCGGTCATGAGGACCCGGTTCAGGAAAGCACGTGTGAGTTTGGTGTGCATTACGGGAGCACCTGGAGGCTACAACCGAGATTAGGGCCCCGTCGCGCCAGGCGCTGCACAGACAGAGTGAGAGACATGCGTTGTCCTAAAGAGCTCCCAGTCTAAACAGGCCAGGAGTGGGAGGGGAAACTGAGGCCCAGAGAGGGAAAGGACTTGCCCAGGGTCAGCCAGCAGGTCAGTGGCGGAGCTGAGCACAGAACCCAGGTCTCCTGACTCCCCTGAAACAGGTGCACAACTCTGAGCCTGTGAGCAAGTCCCACTGACGGCCGGGGGGCTGCGTAAGTGCTTTGTGCGTCCTGCACCCCCCGGCCGTCAGCCGGCTCCCAGGAGCGGGGGGGAAGAGGAGGCCCTAGCTGGAGCCAGTCAGCAGCAGTTGGTAGCCGGGGAGGAAGCTCCGCTCCAGAGTCTGCAGGGCCGAGCGCTGGCTGCAGACGAGGCCAGAGGGATCCCTGCGGAGAGGGAGAGGCTGAGCCGGGATCGAGGCTCGGGGACTCGCGCTGGTCTCTGGGGGTTCCCCGTCTCTGGCCCCCCTGCGGGGCCCAGCACAAGGGGCTTGACCCAGAGCCCACAGGCTTGGAGCCAGGCCCGAGCCTGGGGGGAACGGCTCTGCTCCTCCGCTCAGGCTGGCAACGTGGGAACTGGCATTTGGCGCAGCCTGCGTCCAACTGACGCCAACGCAGAGCGACGGCTGCCTGGGAGTGGGGCCGCTGTGCGCATGGCCCGAGATGCAGCAGAGAAGGAAAGAGGGGGAGTGGGTGGGGACTAGTGGTTAGAGCAGGGGGCTGGGAGCCAGGACTCCTGTATTCTCGTCCCAGATTTATCCCATGACCTGCTGTGTGACCCCAGGCACGTGGCTTCCCCCTCTGTGCCTCAGTTTCCCCCCACCACAGGGGGCCGGTGGGGGGAGTGCGAGGTCGGGGGGGAGGTTTGCAGGCTGCCCAAGGGCTGAGTGTTAACCCCGGCCCTCCCGCTCCCCCCCCAGGCGTCCACCCTGGCCCATGCGGAGCTGCCCACCACGATGGAGGCGGCGGAGAAGGCCATCAAGAAGCACAAGGATTTCATAACCACCATGGAGCTGAGCGTGCCGAAGACGACGCTGGCCCTGCGGGCCGGGGAGAGCCTGGTGCGCCAGGGCAGCCCCTACAGCGAGCGCGCCCAGGAGGAGATGGCGGCGCTCAGAGACAAGTAGGCCCTGTGCAGCGCCTGGCGTGGTCCCCTTCCCAGCCCGAGCCACCGGGCCGTCCCCTCCAGCCGGGCCCCAGCCCCCCCGGGCCCCACACACACACCAGGGCTGGGACTCCAATCCCCCACTCCACCACAGGCTCCCACAAGCCCCTCGGGCCCAGCTCCATGAGGGGTTCGGGGCCAGAGCCCCTCGAAATCGGTGGGGGTCAGGTGCCGAACCCCCCTGGGCCCGGGTCTCTCCGGGCTTCAGTGCCCGCCCCGGGCAATGGGCAGAGCAGCGCCACACGGGCGCAGGGCGGAGATGTCCCTTAGGGGCTGGGAGGCGCCCAGAGGCTGCGGTGATGGGTGTAGAGACGCCCGTGTGGCTCCGGCAGCCGGTTCCTGCGTGGGGGGGATGCTGGGGAGACGAAAGGCCCTGGGCTCCGGAGGGCACTAGTTTGGGGAGAGGCTGAACTGAAGCCCACAACAGAGCCAGTGACGTGCTCCTCTCCCCTCCGTGCGGCGGGCTGGGTCGGCAGCTGTCTCCGTTCCCCTGGACGTCTCCGCCGGCCGGGGGCCCCCCCAGCTAACCTCCTTCCACCCGCTAATTACAGTGACATCGTCAGGATATTTGTCCGCGCCCCCCGGCTAGAGCCGCCTGTGTGGGGTGGGTTTGTAACGAGTAACGCGGCACTGGGTTAATTGCGCCCGCCTCGGCCTGGGCATCGGTCGTCTTCCCCGCTCGTTCCAGCCGAGTTCACTGCCCGCCTCATGGGCACCCGAACCCCGGTGTCACCTGCCAGGAGAGGCTACAAAACCATTTGCAGGAATTACGCCCTAAAGAAGTAGCTGGCGAGGCTCCTGTCCCTCGGTTCAGGGAGTCAGGAGTCCCGGCTCTGCCCAGGCACCGGCTGACCAGGGTCGCTCAGTTTGCCCAGCTGGTAAATGGGGTCAGAAGCCTGGAGATCCCAGTGGCAGGCGCTGGGTACGAGCTGGCCGGGTTGTTTTGTCTCTGGCGCTGTTGGGCCGGGTGATTGTGGCCCGGAAGCTGTGGCTGCGGGAACGACGTGACGCTGGCAGGCGCGGGGCCCAGCGATTCCGTTCCTAAGGCTTTTGACGGGGCTGGTCCGTGCTGAGGCAGCTCGGAAGGTCCCCGGTCCTGGAGCGGGACCCCCAGTGCCAGGTCCTGCACAGACAGGCCAGAGCCCGTCTCCGCCCGCTCGGATGATTGTGGGGAATTCTCCAGCGTCCTCGCCGGGTGCTCTGCCACGTTTCTTCCCACCCTGCAGGAGGGCTGAGCCTGCCAGGGGCTGGGAGCTTCCTTCTTCAGCTCCTCCCATCCCGCAGCCTCTCCCCGTGTCCCGGGGGCAGGCGGGGAGCTTGGCTTCGCCCCACCAAAGTGTCTGGAGATAGCACAGCCGGAGCCTGGGCCCCTCTCGGGACTGCTCTGAGCCCTGCGGAGCTGATCCTGGATCCCATCGCCAGTGGATGCCCCGCAGGGCCTGGGCCACCCTCCCTCCCCAGCCTGGAGCAAACACCCACCCTGGGGTGTTGCTTGGCTTCTTGGCTGTGTCTGGCCGCAGGGCGGTGCCAGCTTGGCAAGCCCGGGGAGCCTCATGCCGCCCAGACAGTTCAGACCCCTGGTGAGGGTGAAACCCGTGTGTGCTGAACTCCCAGTCAAGTCAGGGGAGGCTGGTGGGTTGGGCAGTGGGCCTGGGAGTGGGGGTCAGGACACCTGGATTGTCAGCTGCTGCCTCCCTCTTTGCCTCGGTTTCCCTGTTGTCTCTTCAGACTGGGAGCTCTTTGGGGCAGGGACTGTCTCTTGTTCTATCTGGGCAGCGCCCGGCGCGACGGGGCCCCGATCTCGGCTGGGGTCTGGGCAGCGCCCGGCGCGACGGGGCCGCGATCTCGGCCGGGGTCTGGGCAGCGCCTGGCGCGCCGGGGCCCCGATCTCGGCCGGGGTCTGGGCAGGGCCCGGCGCGACGGGGCCCCGCTCTCGGCTGGGGGCTGGGCCGCGCCCGGCGCGACGGGGCCCCGATCTCGGCCGGGGTCTGGGCCGCGCCTGGCGCGACGGGGCCCCGATCTCGGCCGGGGTCTGGGCAGGGCCCGGCGCGACGGGGCCCCGCTCTCGGCTGGGGTCTGGGCAGCGCCCGGCGCGATGGGGCCCTGATCTCGGCTGGGGTCTGGGCAGTGCCCGGCCCGACGGGGCCCCGATCTCGGCCGGGGTCTGGGCCTGATCTGGGTCTCTCAGTGCTCCCGAAATGCAATGGCAGCCGGGCGCGTTTGGAGACAGGAGCCGTTTGAAGGCCAGGTCTCCTGCTGGGTGTTTCCCCCTCTGCTCCCGGGATGGCTCCCGCTGGAAGCCCCGGCGAGGGGCTGAGCAGCGTTAACCGCGTGGTTCCCCCGCAGGGAACCGAGCCGGCACCTTTTGTTTCTGCAGGAGCCACCGGAACTTCCAGCAGGCCCAGGAGTGGATGCAGCAGCTGAACGATCACTTGGATCTGCAGCGTTTCCTGCAGAACTGTCAGGAGGTACGGACGGAGCCAGGCCCGGCCCCGTGCGGTGGGTGATGTGACGTCCTGCAGCCGGCAGGCCCCCCGCCCTCGGCTCCCCATCTGCTGCTGGCGTTTCCTGGGGGCTCTCCCACGGGCCGGGGCGAGCAGGGCTGAGACACGGGAACCCGTCGGGACGGCCAGGCAGAGCGGCGTTCTGCACCAGTTCCTCGCCGAGCTCCGGGAAGGAGCAGGGAGCGCCCTGGCTCCAGAGGGACCCGGTTTTCGGAGGGTGGGGGCTCAGCACTGTCTGAAGTCGGGGGGACGCATGGGGGGAGTTTGACTCCCGGTCTCCAAACCTCTCCTCCCGAGCTGGACACGTGCACTGAGCCGGCTTTGGGCTCCCTCGCTGCCAGCCCCACAATGCCAGGGGGCCTGGAGACGAGGCGAACGCTCCGGGGGTGCCGGGGCGGGTGGGAACGTCAGGGTGCGGAACCAGGGCAGGGGGCTGGGAATCCCCGTCGGGAAATAGAGTCCAGCCAAGTCTCCGCCCTTCCCCCCAGCTGTGCCCACAAGCGCCGGCCTCGGGGGCACGGACACATGGCAGCTCGGCCCTCGTCTGTCTCCTCGTGGGGAACGGCGGGATGGCCAATGCTCCCCAGCACGGCCGGGCCACGCGGGCTGCAGCTGGGGGACGCGCCCAGGCGCTGCGGGGACGGGCAGGACACAGAGCCAGCGAGGGGCTGCCCGTGGCAGCCAGGGGGGCGTCCATGGGGAGGGAGGACGGCGGATGCTGTCAGGCAGAAGGGGAGCCCCATGCGTCCCAGAGCCGAATTCAGCCCCAGCCGCTGATTATTGCGGTAGCTAAATGTATTCGGGCTCCTGCCTCATTTGCGTGGCAAGCCCTGCCCCCACCCAGCGCCTGCCTGTAATTAGGGCAGCTGGCGCGTGTTTCCAGGCAGCGCGGGCGCTATGGTGATGAATTGTGCTGGGGGGAGAGGGACAGGCCCAGCCAATGGCGCTCCGCAATCTGCCCCCTTTCTCCGAGCTGGCGCCGATGCTCGCGGGCGGTTCGGGGCCTGAGCCAGCCCTGGGCACAGCTGGGCATTGACGAGGGGCCGTGGTGCCCCCGACTTTCCTGCCGGGGCCCTTAGCTCAGGGCTGCCCACAGAGCATGTGAGTGTGGGTTGGGATGGAGGGGCACTGGCAGAGCTGGGGGGGGGAATCCAGGGCTGGGTAGCAGGGGCTGCGGGTCGGGAATGAGGGGCACTGGCAGAGCTGGGGGGGGGGGG
>QXTE01000894.1:20110-56148 GCA_003942145.1 Platysternon megacephalum
TGTTTGTTTGCACACCTGCTACAAACTGTTCAGCGGAACGATCATTTTCGGCATTAAAAGGGTGAAAAACTATTTGAGGGCTAATCTCAGCGAAGAAAAATTAAACTCCCTTTCTCTCCTGACAATTGAAAAGTATCTAACAACTTCTCTGGATTATACAGAATTAATTAATAAGTTTGCCGCTCAAAGGTGTAGGCGTAAACAAATGTAATGACTTACTACTTAAATACTTTTATTTCTTTCATTGTATCTACATAAAATAAAAAAATAAATATTTGATATACACCAGACCCCCGCTTGAAGGCGGCGTTTTGGATCCATGCGCGGTCCCGCGCTATAACCGAAATCGCGCTATACAGACAGACGCATGTTCAAGCGAGGGTCCGCTCTACTCATAATTTTGTTTATAATAAAACTTGTAAAATGTTCAATTATTTTAATGATATTTAGATTTATTTTAGTTCAAATTAATTAAAAAAAAATTGATATGGGGCCAGCCGCCGGGGGCGGCAATTATTTCAGGGCCTATGGGCGGCAAAATCATTAATCTGCCACTGCCTGAACCCTGTTATAGTCTTGGCCTTCACAACATCCTCTGGCAAGGAGTTCCACAGGTTGACTGCGTTGTGCGAAGAAATATTTCCTTTTGTTTTAAACCTGCTGCCTGTTAATTTCATTGGGTGACCCTTAGTTCTTGTGTTATGAGAAGGAGTAAATAACTCTTCCTTATTTACTTTCTCCACACCAGTCCTGATTTTATAGACCTCTAGCATATCCCCCCTTAGTCGTCTCTTTTTCAAGGGGAAAAGTCCCAGTCTTATTAATCTCTCCTCATACAGAAGCTGTTCCATACCCCTAATCATTTTTGTTGCCCTTTTCTGAACCTTTTCCAATTCCAATATATCTTTTTTGAGATGGGGCGACCACATCTGCACGCAGCATTCAAGATGTGGGCGTACCATGGATTTATATGGAGGCAACATGATATTTTCTGTCTTAACTATCCCTTTCTTAACGATTCCCAACATTCTGTTCGCTTTTTTGACTGCTGCTGCACATTGAATGGATGTTTTCAGAGAACTATCCACAATGACTCCAAGATCTCTTTCTTGAGTGGTAACAGCTAATTCAGACCCCATCATTTTATTTGTATAGTTGGGATTATGTTTTCCAATGTGCATTACTTTACATTTATCAACACTGACGTTCATCTGCCATTTTGTTGCCCAGTCACCCAGTTTGGTGAGATGTTTTGTATCACTGGTTTTGGGCGGTAAAGGTAACTATGTACAGTACCTAGACTTCGTACCGCATGCCGTTCTGATAAAACCAGCACGAGTCACAAACAATGTAGCTCTTATTGCATGAATTTAAAAATGGTTAATTGCCAGACTGCAAAAAGTAATTGTTAATGGAGAATCATCATCCCATGAGGGTGTTTCCCGTGACCTTTCAGAGGGAACTGTTCTTGGCCCAATGCTATCCAATAGCTTTATCAGTGAACTAGAAGAAAATATAAAATAATTCCTGGTAAAGTTTGCAAATGACACAGAAACTGGTGCGTGGTAAATAACAGTGGGGATGGGTTGGTTATGCAGACTGAGCTGGATCGCTTGGTAAGGGGGGTTCTTTTGAGAAACTTGTGTTTTAACCCAGCCAAATGCAAATCCATGCATCTAAGAACAAAGACCATAGTCCACCCGTATAAGATTGGGCCCTGTACCCTACCTAGCAGGGACGTTGGCAAAGCGATGGCAGAGACGGGTTGAACATGAGCTCCCGGTATGATGCTGTAGCTAAGAGCGCGAGCACAATCCTCAGCTGTGTAGGATGCTGAGCAGGAGAAGGGACGTGACATTGCCTCTGCATACAGCCTGCGTGAGCCGACCACTGAACACTGGGGCCAGTCTGGTGTCCGCACTTCACAGAGCGTTTGAGGAACACGAACGGGTCCAGAAAACCTGCCTTATGGTGTGAGAGAGAAGAAACTCAATCGATTTGCTGCAGGACGGGACTTGGCCAGGCCCGCCACAGGGAGGAGAGATGCAGGTGCAGCGTTCGGCGGCTAACTGATCCTGGGTCTCAGGTAACGCGCAGAGATGAGACATTCCAACACAACCATTTCTTCACTGCCCGTTACAGTCTCCACGGGCTCTGGAACAGGCCGCAGCACGGGCGGCGGGTATAATAGGCCGGGGAGGCGCTGCCTCCCCTAGCGCAGCGGCTGCCACAGGACTAGGGTGACCAGATGAGGGGAAGAAAATATCGGGACACATGGAGGGGCGGTGGGGGGGGCTGAGCAAAAAACAAACAAACCACAGTGCTGCCTGCGGATATCTCTGTCCCGCGTCCCGACCTAAGATCGGTCGGGACGCGGGACAGAGACCGAAATATCGGGACGTCTGGTCACCCTACGCAGGACCCCGGTTGCGGATTTGGCGGGGGAAGTTTTTGATGTATTATGCCCCATGCAGGTTCCGGGGTGGCTGAGGAGGGGTATGTGCGACTCAGCTTCCTGACTCTCTGGACTCCAGCGAGTTACTGATGAACCCAGGAAGCTGAGTAGCAGAATCCACCTCCTCAGCTGCCCGCAACCTGCCTGGGGCATAGCAAAAGCTCAGGTTCCTCNCGCAGGACCCCGGTTGCGGGTTTGGCGGGGGAAGTTTTTGATGTATTATGCCCCATGCAGGTTCCGGGGTGGCTGAGGAGGGGTATGTGCGACTCAGCTTCCTGACTCTCTGGACTCCAGCGAGTTACTGATGAACCCAGGAAGCTGAGTAGCAGAATCCACCTCCTCAGCTGCCCGCAACCTGCCTGGGGCATAGCAAAAGCTCAGGTTCCTCTTCCGGAAGAAGAGAAGAGCTTTTGAATGTTCTCGAGGCAGCTTGGGTCTGTGGAGGGGAGGCGCAGCTGCGGGGGGCTCTGGCCAGCCCGGGGCTGCTCTGGCTGCAGGGAGAGGCAGGGGGTCTTAGGGCTCTGTCCGCGAAGGGAGATCAGAGGGGCTTGGGCCACAGAGGGGGACCAGGGGGGTCTCGGGCTGCAAGGGGGCAGGGGGGCTCAGGACTCTGGCTGCGGGGGGGGGGGCAGAAGGGGCGGAGCCAGGGGCTAACCTCCCCAAAGTGGGGCTCCACCCACCGCCCACGTGCCCCAGCTTTCAAACAGTCTCTTGGCGGAACCCCTTTAGCGTGCCAGACCCCCAACGGGGCTCGCTCTTCTTTCAGGGTAGGTCACACAGCCTCACCGCCTCCTAGACTGAGCTACCGGGCTCCAGCCCCCCTGCTTCCCCCCGTGAGCTCTGCTCAGCCCGTCCGGCTGAGCCAGACCCTGGCAGAGACCTGGACGCTCTGCAGGGACCCATGGGCCCAGCCAGTATTTGCAGCAACACCGTAAGTAGAACAGGAGTCGGAGTTGTTAGGCCAGGGGAACGCAGCCCTGGCAGGCCGGAGGTTCACACGGGGCACAGTCCAGCCAAGCTGCCGTGAACTCCACTGTCAGGCTCTGTCTCGCTCTGACTTCCTTCCTCTGCCCCAAGCCCACAGCTCCCACCTCCCACCTCCCAGGGCCTCCTCCTCTGCCCTGCTGAGAGGTGGGGAATCCCCCTCCCTCGGCTCCTTGGGGGCTGGGGTCCATCTCCCCGGGATGGGCCGTCCAGCTTCTCGGATTCTCCATCGAGACAGATTGGCCTCGGCTGGTCTTTTTAATGACCCATTCTGGCCACTCAGAGATCTGGGCAGCACACGTGCGCACAGACACACAGACATAACACACAACACACACACACACACACAGACACACACACAGACATAACACACACACACAGACAGACAACACACAACACACAGACACACAGACACCACACATACACACACACATACACACACACACACACACACACAGTGTCTTGGTCTGCCCTGAGCGCAAACTTAATCCTTTCTCCCCCATTGGGTAGCAATGCCAAGTATGGGGGAAACTGAGGCACACATAAGATTGATAAACCATATTACAAAAAATTCCCACTTTCTCACAAAAAGCAACAGAGAGTCCTGTGGCACCTTTAAGACTAACAGATGTATTGGAGCATAAGCTTCCGTGGGTGAATACCCACTTTGTCAGACGCATGTAATCACCCACGAAAGCTTATGCTCCAATACATCTGTTAGTCTTAAAGGTGCCACAGGACTCTCTGTTGCTTTTTACAGATCCAGACTAACACGGCTCCCCCTCTGATTCCTCACTTCCTCACAATGATTCCTCCAGCCTGAGGGGCCTGGTGCTCAAACCGTTACTCACGAAGGGTACGTACCCTAGAGACACTTCCCAAAGGCAGGAAACATGAGAGCCTAATTCTCATTTCTCCTGCTCAGTGGCTGACCCAGCCGGTTTCAGGGCTCACTGATGCGAATGTGCTGCCTAATGCGACTGTCTGCACGACTGGGCCCCTGGTTTGCTGAAGGAGGCCGACATCTCCGAACTGCAGCAAGAGGCTGACGTTGGAGACGGGCTTTTGTCTATTCCTACAACCGTCTGCTGAGGAAACTGTCGGCCCTCCCAGAGCAGGGCGCGCTAGAGGCCAGGCCGGCAGGTTTGCGGGCTGTGTCCTTGGCTTTGCTGCTGTTCGAGACCCCGGCTCCTGGGTGATAGCCGCTCGCGGTATGCGCACCGTCGCTCTGAGCGGTCACGCTGCAGAACGTTGGTGTTGCGTCCGGAAAAGCGTGACCTGGCCTGGCTTCGGCAGCGCGTTAAGCTGTGGTGCAGGAGAAAAGGGATTTAATGGAGTTCTCCGTAAGAGTGCGTCAGCCTGATTACGGTCTCTGTAACCTTGCCTGGCTGGTGCGCCCCACGAGTCCTTCCTCCCTGGTCAGTGCGCACCCCACGCCACTCCTCCCCAGGCGCCAACCTACAGCTCCTGCCCCGCTGCTCCCCCAATCCACTCCGTGCACCCCAGTCTGCCCTCGAGCACCCTTGAGCCAGGGCCAGGCTCCTCACCTTGCTGTGCCTGTTCGCCCTCAGCATTACGGGGCAGTGCACCTCCGCTCGTCCGTCACGGCCTGCGCCACAGTCTGCATTAGCCTCCCTCCCTCCCTCCCAGGCTGCTCTCCCGCTGACCGAGTCCCGCTGGCAGTGACGCCAGGCATGCTGCCGGCTGGGGCGAGATGAACCTGGCCCTCCCCGGCCCCGGCTCGTGGGGCCCATCGGTAAGGCTACGATTTTGTCACGGAGGTCATGGAATCCGTGACTTCAGCCTGCGGCGCCTGGGAGCTGCAGGGTCCCCCCGATATCCCCAGGAGCTCTGAGACACCGTGGGCGGCGGGGCCCAGCCCTTCTAGCTGTGGGCAGCAGGGGGACCCCGCAGCTCCAAGCCCGACCCCCGAGGGCGGTGTGGGGACCCCGCAGCTCCACGCCAGGCCCCCCACGGGCGGTGTGGGGACCCCGCAGCGCCAAGCCCGACCCCCGAGGGCAGCAGGGGGACACCGCAGCTCCAAGCCAGGCCCCCCGAGGGCGGTGTGGGGACCCCGCAGCTCCAAGCCAGGCCCCCCACGGGCGGTGTGGGGACCCCGCAGCTCCAAGCCCGACCCCCGAGGGCAGCAGGGGGACACCGCAGCTCCAAGCCAGGCCCCCCGAGGGTGGTGTGGGGACCCCGCAGCTCCAAGCCAGGCCCCCCGAGGGTGGTGTGGGGACCCCGCAGCTCCAAGCCAGCCCCCCACGGGCGGTGTGGGGACCCCACAGCTCCAAGCCCGACCCCCGAGGGCGGTGTGGGGACCCCGCAGCTCCAAGCCCGACCCCCGAGGGCGGTGTGGCGACCCCGCAGCTCCAAGCCAGGCCCCCCACGGGCGGTGTGGGGACCCCGCAGCTCCAAGCCAGGCCCCCCACGGGCGGTGTGGGGACCCCGCAGTGCCCCATTTTGTCACACATATTTTTAGTAAAAGTCACAGACAGGTCACAGGCTTCCGTGAATTTTTCTTTATTGCCCGTGACCAGTCCGTGACTTTTACTAAAAATAACCATGACAAAAACTTCGCCCACGAAAGCTTAGGCCCAAATAAATGTGTTAGTCTCTGAGGTGCCACAAGGACTCCTCGTTGTTTTTGCTGATACAGACTAACCCGGCTCCGCTCTGGAACCTGTCACCTCTAAGACTCAGCCTAAGATCAAAGCTGCTAAGAATCCCCTGCATGACCGTGACCTGCAGCAATCGACCTCGCCTGGCCAACGGGGAAAGTCCGCCTGCCTGATGAGGACAGGTGAGCAGCGCATTGCCTGCTTAGCGTGTGTGTTCTGCTTGGTGATTGTTAGTAACTAGAGGATCAGGATATTGCTGTGTGAGGCTCTTTCCCTGGTAAAAGGTCCCGCACACCCGCAGAAGGCTCCGCCCTGAGCCCTAGGAACGGGGCAAAGGTGGGTGCCCCTAGAGTGGGCGGGTAATGGCTCTGGGGCGCATGGTAAGCTGGGCGCAAATGAACACTATGTATTTCAATAGGGCTCCAGCGAGGCCCAAAGCCTGCAGGCCGTGCTTACCGGCTGGGGGCTCGCGCCAGGGAAGCCGTGACGCCGACAAAGGTTTGGGGGTCGCGGGGGAGGGGTGGCTCAGTGGTTTGAGCATTGGCCTGCTAAACCCAGGGTTGTGAGTTCAATGCTTGAGGGGGCCATTTGGGGATTGGTCCTGCTTTGAGCAGGGGGTGGGACTAGATACCTCCTGAGGTCCCTTCCAACCATGATAGTCTATGAGTCTATGGGGGATAATCACATGAGCTCCTTGTGCGACGCTGGGGCCAAAGGAGCTAATGTGATCCCGGGGTGTGGAGCCTGGAGCAGGAGCAGAGAGGTGATCACACCTCTGTACTGGGCACCAGTGCGACCGCTGCTGGAATCCTGGGTCCAGTTCTGGAGCCCCCCGTTTTTCCTAAAGCTCTGACCTAGGACTGATTTGGGGCATTCCCTGGCCTGTTGCACAGGGGGCCAGGCTGGGTGATCACAATGGTCGCTGCTGGTCTCTAAATCTGTGAACACCCGGAGCCCTCTCTCCTCCGCCGGCCCGTTCTCTGCCCGTCGCACGGGCCTCCTTGCACTGAGGCTGGAGCACGTCGCATCCCCGTTTTCTAACATCTCCTCCTCTGGCTCCCAAAGCCCCCGGCACCGGCACCGGCCTCGTTCCTGGTCACAGGGCTGGTCCTGCCTGCACCTGAGCGGCCCCCACCTCGCCCNTTCTCTGCCCGTCGCACGGGCCTCCTTGCACTGAGGCTGGAGCACGTCGCATCCCCGTTCCCTGTTTTCTAACATCTCCTCCTCTGGCTCCCAAAGCCCCCGGCACCTGCCTCGTTCCTGGTCACAGGGCTGGTCCTGCCTGCACCTGAGCGGCCCCCACCTCGCCCCGCAGGGCACCTTGGCCCTGGACTCTCAGCCCCTTGTCAACCCTGGCCGCCCCCACCAAAACCTACACGTGAGCGCGGTGCTTCGACCAGCCAGGGGCCTGCAGGGCGGCTCGACGGCCCCCGTGTGCACCACGTCTGCAGGTCCACTCAGCTCCAGAACCTCCTCAGCTGCACTGGGGGCGAGGGTTCATTGCTCATCCCCTCGTCCCTCTGCTGGCCCGGCCCGTCTCACCTCTGCTCCAGCCCTTCTCCCGCCTCTGCCATTCCCGCAGCTTCCTTCTGTCTGAGCCCTGCACCCCCCCACCTTCTTACCTCCCCGCCCCCAGCCCTCTGCAATGCTGCAGTGCCTCCTCCTGTGCCCTCCTCCCCTCCCCTTGCTCGGCCCAGTTCGGCTCGGTTACTGGCCNCGGCCCGGCCCGTCTCACCTCTGCTCCAGCCCTCCTCCCGCCTCTGCCATTCCCGCAGCTTCCTTCTGTCTGAGCCCTGCACCCCCCCGCCTTCTTACCTCCCCGCCCCCAGCCCTCTGCAATGCTGCAGTGCCTCCTCCTGTGCCCTCCTCCCCTCCCCTTGCTCGGCCCAGTTCGGCTCGGTTACTGGCCCTGGGGGCCGCTCCCTGCCCCTGGGCTGGGTCCCCCTGCTCCTTCACAAACTCTGCCTTGACCCCGCCCTGCTGCCCCCGCCCTCCCGCCCGTCTGAGCCAAGTGCCTGAGAAAGTGGCCACCGCTCAGCCCTCAAAGCCCCGTGCTCGGCCCAGCCTCGTCTGACGTCAGCCTGGGCCGCACGCAGGGCATGGCACACGAGCCCCTCGCTGCCTGTGCCAGCTCAGTGCCCTGGGGCCAGCTCAGGCCTGTCCCATGTTCCAGGCCAGGGCTGTCCACCCCTTCCCTTAGGCAAGCACCGACCTGCGAGTCCCTGCGAGCGGGCGCAGGCCCATGAGCCTCACCTGAGCTCATCCCTCTCCCGCTGTGCTGGACTTGGAGCACGTGGGCGGCATTGCGTGAGCTGCGACACGGCCTGGGGCGTCAGCTCAGCACCCTGCCAGCCGACTCCAGCACCGGGTGCGGGCCAGCGAAGCCAGGCCATTGGGGCTCTCAGCCGTCTGACCGCTGCAGCTCGCTGGGCCATGCCCCCGCCAGCCCCGGAGCAGTCCCCCTCCTGGTAATGTGGGGCCCCAAAACATCCCCCGACACCCCAGCTGGGGTCTCCCAGAGCCCCGTGGAGACGGGCTGCCCAGCTCTGCTCCGGGAGGGGAGGCCTTGGTGCGTGACGGCCCAGGGCTGAGCACACTTTCGGGGGGATGTTCTAGTGGCAGCTTGCGCTTGGCCGGAGGAGCCCCACTCTGAGCCCAGAGACCGCTGCCTGTGCAGCTGCAACAATCACACCGATTTCCCCTGCTAAAGAGCGTTGTACGCACAGCGCTCATTGACCGTGAGTCGGGGCAGAGGCCGGGAACGCCCCAGCGTCCTGCTTCCCAGCCCACTGCCGCTGGCATTAGTGTCCAGGTGCCCACGGGCTTTGCAGCAGTGTCGTGCTGGATTTAAAAGTCAGGCCATTGCATTACATGGGTCTTGTGTCTCCATGCCAAGATGGACGTGAGGGCACCTCCCACCTCTCTCACCCCGCCTCCACTGCCAGTCTCCCGCCGTTATCCAGCACCCGTCCCCACGTCTCCGGAGCCCCCATCCCGCCCACACGCTATACCGCACTGAGACACCCCAAAGCAGCTGGGCTCTGGCCCCTTGGCCCCGCAGCGCCTCAGGTCAGTCCCGGGGCCAGTAGCGCTTGTGGGGAGATGCAGAACAGAGCTGCCCATGGTGCTGTGTTGGTCAGGGGGCTGCAGGCCAGCAGTTTATGTCAGTCCAGTCCCTGGTTTGCGCCCTTGGCAAGCCCTTTACTGGCAGTGACTTGCCGACTGACGGGGAAACGGCCCCGAGCCAGGCTGCGGGGGGAAGGCGAAACCCCTGGGAACTAGGCACGAGGCGGGAGTTCTGGGACCCGACTCCCCAGCGAGGGGCAGGGTGGCCAGTGCTGTGACTGGGGCTTGGCCTGGCTACTGCTGCCCGCTGGGGCCCCTCAGCCTGGCGTTTCATGGCACTGAGCTGGCGTGGGGCCGTCGCCCCTGGCCCTAGAGCCTGGTGGGTGTCCTGCCTGCTCGCCATAGCCCTTAAGGCCCAAGGCTGGGCCCCTGCAGCGTTTCCCTGGCCTGGCCACTGCCAGCATCCTTCCCAGGAGCCCCCGTGCCGCTGGCCACAGCCCTGCCCCGGGCTTCGCTGGCTGGGGGGCAGGGGAAGCTCAGGGGAGCACAGACCCCCCAGCAGCTGAGGGGAACCCCTGGTAAAGAGCCAGGCAGCAGCCTGGGGAGGGCACTGGCCTGGCACCCCCGGCTGGGGGGGGTTCAGCACCGGAGCCCTCCCATGGGCTAATGTCTGGGGGTGGGGGAGTGGGGGCTGGCTGTGCTTGGGGGGGGAGGTTGGTTGAAGGGGTTCTTGGTGTCTGTGGGGAGGTTGGCCCTGAGGGGGTTTTCAGGGGGAGGTGTCTGTGCGTGGGGGAAATGGCTCTGGGGGCGGGTCTGGGCTTTAGGGGTTTCTCTGCATGGGGAGGTGGCGTTTGGCCCTGAGGGGAATCGGGGGTGGTGGTGACCCTGAGGGGATGTGGGGGGGAGAGTTGGGCACTAGGGGGTCTCTGTGGACAAGGGGTGGAGTGTGGCCCTCAGAGATTTATGGGCTGTGGGGGAAGGATTGGGCCTGTTTGCCAGAAGCTGGGAATGTCCGACAGGGGATGGATCACTTGATGATTCCCTGTTCTGTTCATTCCCTCTGGGGCGCCTGGCACCGGCCACTGTCGGCAGACAGGATACTGGGCTAGACGGACCTTTGGGCTGACCCAGTGTGGCCGTTACTATGTTCACAGTTTGGCCATGAGGGGACTCATGAGGGGCTGGGCCCAAGGGGCTTCAGGTGGGGGAGGGGGAGCTTGGCCATGAGGGGGCTCGGGGGAGGAGGGAGGATTGGGCCCAAGGGGTTTCTCTGTGTATGTGTGTTGGGGGGCAATAGGTCTTGGCTGTGATGAGACTGGGGGGAGGTTGAAGGGGGGAGTTTGGCCCCAGCGGTTCCTGGTGTGGAGCTGGGGGGCTGGCCCGAGGCGTGGGGGGTCCCCAGGGAGATGGCCCTGAAGGGCCAGGGCGGGAAAGGGGGCTTGGCCCAGAGGGGTGTCTTGCAGGGCGGGCGTGGGTGGGCTGATGCTGAGGGGAGCTCTGAGAGGGGGCTTGGAGCTGGGGGAACTGTGGGCCAAACGCCCCCTCCCCCAAACCCATTCCCCAGAGGGGATTCTCGGTGGGGGTGGGGGGCAGATGGGGAAGGGTACAATAGGGCCCTGAGGGGCCATGGAGGTTTGTCCTTCGGCCCCAAGGGGTTGCTGTGGGGAATTTAGCCCTGCGAGGTTTCTCGGCGGCTGGGTGCGGGTGGATTAAGGCCTGAGGAGAAGATACAGCGCAGCGTGGCTTCCCCGTGGGGCAGCCTGGGGGCTGGCTGGGCAGCCTGTGAGCGCTGCCGCCCCAGCTGGAACAGGGCAGACCCACGCCTGGGAGCCCTGCTCCCAGCTTGCTCACTCCCTGCCCGTCACGAAGCAGGCCCAGCTGCTCCATAGGCCACGTCCCAATCTCTTACCCCAACGCTTTTCCCCAGCACCTCTCACCCTCGTGTCGAAGGCTGGGGCTCCGGCCTGACTGCAGGCCCAGGAACAGCACAGGCGACCAGCAGCTAGGTCAGAGAAGCAGCCTTGGTTCATCTTGTTACAGGGAGGGACTCCGCTTTGAACTGAAGACACATAACATACAACGGGCATCCAAGCTGCTTCCCCCGTCCAGCCTCCAGCTCAAGCCGGGCGGGATGCAGAAAAGAACTTGGTCTTCCCTTGGGCCGGAGGGCTGAGTGGGGGCAGCCTGCTCGGGCTGCAGGAGTTGGTTCTTGCAGACACCGTTGTAAACATCCCGCTGCTGCTGAAGGGGGTGGCCCCACGTTTCAGGCCCCATGGGCGTGTCACACAGCTGAGAGCTTTGCTGGGCCATTACCCAGCTGCCCATCACCTTGTTACCCTCGGTCCTGCCTTGGCTGCAGGTGGGCGCCTGGCGCGAAGAGAAGGATGTACTGAGGGCAGCGTCTGCAGTGTCCGCACTCCCTTTGGAAAGATGAAGGGACTGACAAGGGACGACTGATGCCTGAATTCTCTGTCTTTGCTGCTGCTGCAGCCTCCATTTTAGCTCCTTCCCGGGTCTCTTCTAAAGAGCATGCAGTATTCCTGTACCTCTCAGCACTCCTGTTCCCATGGCTCCTGCCCAGAACCCAGCCTCTGCAGGGCGAGCACCAACGGCACAGACCCAGCTCTGTCACTAGTTACCACACGTGCATTTTCCACTCAGCCCAGGGAAGTGTGAGCCCCTGTGCACCTAGGAGGGACCAGCCCATGCTCCAGCGACGGAGGAAAAGAGCAGCCCTTCAGGGCACCAGTGTTATTAGTGGAGTTTGCTTTCTGCACCTCAGCCATGGCCCAGGAAAGCAGGCCGTGGCCCCAGAATCCAATACGCACAAGGGCCTGCAGCCAGAGCGAGGCAGGTAATAGGAAACATTGCAGCAGGGGAAGCATCTGGGTTTCTCCCCACTGCAGAAATCCCCCCCGGTTTCTGTCCCATCCTCTGCAGAAGAACCTATTGTGATGGAGCAGGGCGGATTTGACCTGGGAATGTTGCAGGGGAGTTACATTGGGGATGGGAAGGAAGCTACCTGAGCTGTAACCTGAGCCAGGAGGGGGGGTGGAAGAAGTGACACCTTCGGCGGGAGACTGAACAAAGGAGAGGAGAAGCAGGGGGATGGGGGAGAGAGCTGCTGGAGGAGTTTCTAGTTTCAGTTTTGGGCTGGGTGGTGAAACGCAGGGAACCTCAAGCTGGGGGCTAAGCTCCCTGCCCCCCAGAAGGACTGGATTGAGGGGATCTGGTTGTACCTACAAACTCTGCTTGGGACTGTGTTCCTGTCATCTAATAAACCTTCCGTTTGACTGGCTGGCTGAGAGTCACGGTGAATCGCAAGAAGAGGGGTGCAGAGCCCTGACTCCCCCACTCTCCGTGACACCTATATTCTGCAGGGAATACAGGTGAGCCGAGCAGCAGGCCCAGCAGCTGGGATGCGAGCCTAGGACTTGGGAGACCTGGGTTCACTCTGCCACAGACTTTGTGCGCGCTCTTGGCCCAGGTACTTAGCCTCTGTGGCGCGGTTCCCAGCTGTCCCATGGGAGAACAGCTCTGCCCTGCCTCCTAGGGGTGGGTGAGAATTGGGAGGTTCTCCGCTACTGCAGTGCTGGGATCCATACGAGGATCAGAGAGGGCTTTGGGACGAACACAGCTCCAGACTTGGGCTGTACTACCGGTATAACCATGTTTGGGAGGCCAGGGGAGTGGAAGCAGACGGAGCTGGCTGGGGCTCTGCCTTGGAAGGGTTCCGGCGAGGCCAGGGCTGTGGAATCCCTGGGCACAAGAGCGAGAAAGCTGTGAACAGACCACGCAGAGCTGCTGGCTGGTTTCGGATAATCTCCTTTACTGCCCTCCCTGCGGAGAGGGCCTGGGTCCATACTGCATGTTTTACAAACACTTCACGGTATATACAGGTCAGGTTTTAGTGTTTTGCCCCCCAAAAAGAGAGATGCATTTGGCTTGTTAATCAGCCCCTGCTGCCCTGCACAGAAACAAGCGGGAGCCAGGGGAGCCCAGCGTCCCAAGGGGAGGGAGCTGGGACCGGGCGCCCCGGCTCCGGCTGGAATATGTTACACAATCGCCCATGTTAGTACATCATGCAAAAGCAAAAACTGGATAATGAGAATAATATAGTGACAAATGCTGAGGGATAACATGACTTGATTTACATGTAGCCAATGAGAGCGGGCGGCGGGGAGAGGAGGAGGAGGAGGAGAAATGGGTTTGGATCCACACGCGTGAGGGGTCGCTGCTGGACCACGGCACATGCCGTTCTTTGCCCATTGCTGGTGATGGGGGAGGGGAAAGGCCATACAAGTGCAAGGAGTCAGGTGCCCTTGTCTGGGGAATTGGAGTTGAAGGCACTAGAAGCCAGGGCTGATCCCCAGGGTGCCTTCACGGCTCTTATTGCTGCAGACAGAGGGCGGAGCACCGTTCAGCCCTGGGGGGCTGCTGAGAATGGGGGCGGGCGAGACAGACTGGTGGTCACCGTGCAGTTCCTGCATTAGGCAGCAACGCTAGCCCAGGCTCTGCGCGGACACCCTCTCCCCAGCATTCCTCTGCCATCTCTGCTGGGCTGCAGTTCTCCAGAGCAGCCCCCAGTCACGCCCCAGGATCAGCTCCCCGTGCTGCGCGGGGAAGGACAGCTCCAGCAGCTCCACGTGGCTTTGCACGGGCCGCCTGGAGGGGTGCTGCCCCTCACAATCTCTGACCAGGCCCGTTGGACCAGTGCAAAGGGAGGGGGAATCCTCAGTGCTGTCCCACTTCCCCTCAACGCTGGGGTACAGGCTCCTCGGCAGCGGGGAGGACAGTTGGAATGGACATCCAGCAACACTACAATAAAGTGAACAAAATAAAGAAAAGGATGGGATGAGATGGGAGGATTCGTTCATGAGATGACGCCATCAAACAGAGCCAAGCAAGCTGCACAGATTCGCTCACCCAAACCCCATCTCTCGCCCTCCCCCAGCAAGCTAGCCCCCTCTCTCCGTTAGCCCCTTCAGGAGTCACGCCGAAGATAGACTACATAAAACATCCCTGACACCGTGAGCCACTGACCGGTAACACGACAGGAGAGCTCACGTCACTGCAGACCACGGGAGCTGCAGGCGCTCAGAACCGATTCCGTGTGTAATTGTAGGTTCTTTTACCACCCCAAGCCCTCCTGAGAGCAAAGCAACAGCCACAAGCTAGTTCGCGTGGAACCAGCCCACCTTCAAACTGCTCCAATGCATGTCGACACTCCAGTGCTCCAAAGTCTGGGGAACACAAGTTCCAGGTGAGCCCAGCCAGCCCTAGATTTGCAGAAAGCCCGGTCTCCAAATGCAGAGACTCAAAAGAGGTTGGAGTTACCTGTGTGGAGGAGTACAGCCGAGGAGCTGCTGAGTCTGGGGCTCCCCGGGAACTGATCCAGGACTTGCTCACGTCAGAGACCCAGCTAAGGAATTCTCCCAGTGGCAAGGGGACTTCTTTGGTGGGACTGGAAAAAGATGTCTGACAGAGAGAGAGAGCATCGTTACGGGTGGAAAAACACGGGAGAGAAACGAAGAGGGAAAGAAATCAAGGTGAGAAAGGAAAGTAAGAACCGGAGTTTTAACAAAGCCGGCACCTCCACGCTGCCGTGCTGGTCTACGACCCCCTCCAAGCAAGGCAAACCTTGAAACTTGCAGCTGCTACCAAGCCTCTTGCTTTGGATCCAAGGTCAGACATTCTGCAAGAACCCCATTTAGCAAAGGGGAAGGGGTGTGTCTGGCAGGCTTCCACCACAGCTGGCACGACTAGGTACCTCCTGAGGTCCCTTCCAACCCTGATACTCTATGACCTGTGCGCAGAAACCTTGCGTGCATGCACGTGTGCACACAGAGACCAGGGCTGGTTTGTCAAGGCACTGGGTCAGCCCGTGCTGCCAGGCAGGCAGAGGGGTTCTGATAAATACCTGTCAATTCATTAGTCTAATGATTCAGTCTAAGAAATCAACCTTGTACAGGGCACTTCCCAGATACACGGAGAGAGACAGACAGACAGACACATGCAGACATCGCCACCGGCTAACAGCAGCACACAGCAATGTAAGATTCCCCCGGTTATTTGGGCTGGAAAAGCAAAGCACGATGGAATGCGTCAGAGCGAACAAGCAGGCTGGAGGAGGAGGCGCAGATGCAAAGTAAAACCTCTTGGGGGGTGAAGCTGTGGAGCAGAGAGGCAGGCAGATCCATCCCCATGGCAGCAGGCTCTGTGAAAGCATAGAGACAGCCCCAGCATGCACTTACAGTCTGAGTGCTGAGTCCACAGCGGCTGTGGGGAGGTTCTGGAAGGGAGGCTGAGGAGCTCTTGGGAGGAGGCAGGTAGCAGACAGCAGCCTCCTCCTCCGCCCTGCCAAAGGCCAGCAGGAAGGATCCAGGCAACGGCTCCAGAGCTGGTGTGCAGAGGTTGCTGTCCTGGGCCAAAGTGCTGAGAGGGACAGTGTGGTCAGTCCAAGGTCACAGTCTCTTTTCACGGGAAGAGGGGAGGGCAGCTGGCATAAGCAGCAGGTCTAGGAGCTGGGGACATTATCCTCTCCTCCTCTGGGGATGGCTGGGGATGAAGCTGGCAGAGTTAATAAAAAAAGTCACTAGCTGGTTAGGATCAAAAATGCAAAACTGTCGGCAGGTTCCGCCGGGCTGTGGGAGCGGCTCGGTGGTGGCTGGTTTACTCTACTCTGCAGATGGTACGAACCGAAGCAAGCTCCTGGGTTGCTGAGCTGGAGGGTAGTGTGTTCTCTCTCTCATCGCTAAATATACAAATACTGTCCCAACAATCACATATATTAATATATATTAGTCTCGTCTTTTTGGTTAAACTTTAGGCACTGCTTTGGAAGAAAATTGGGGTTTAAAAATAATAATCGGATGATTAGCCAGTAGCTTTACCACATGCAGAGCAGGATAAATGGGAAAGTTCCTCGGTGTTTTGGGGGGCTGGGGCAGGCAGGGAGGGGACTTTATGCCACTGTCAGCCGAGGCCTCTGCAGTTCGGGGAGCTCCCTGTTTGCTTCCCATCCGCAGCTCCCGTTGAGGCTGGACAAGGCGAGTGTGAGTTCAGCGGCGTTCACGTCGCTCTGGGGACCTGATGTGTATCTGCGTCCGTAGCTGGAGGAAGAGTAGGAGGAGGAAGAGAAGGTCATGGAGAAGCCGGAGCCGGTGGCATCAACGCTCCCTCGCCTGGAGCCCGATCTGGATCCTGTTCGGGAGCCCGATCTAGAGCCAGAGGTGGAGCCAGAGCCACTGACATTGTAGGGGCTGTAGTATCCTTTGCTGGACTGGGAGGAAGCTTCCAGCAGGCGCAGGCCTGTTCCCTCCTCAACCATGCTTCTGTCCATTGCATCCTTGTAGGAGATCTTCAGTTTCGTTTTGGGGCAGGTGAGATACTTGGAGTAGGTGTTCACGTCCCGCAGCTTTTGGGCTGTGCGCGTGTCGATGGTGCCTTTCTGCAGCGCGTCATCGAGGGAGACCCGGCCAGGCACGTCGGGCTCGATCAGCCCACCCGTCAGGTACTGGACCTCCAGGAACCGCTGCCCGGCTTCGTAGTACAGCCAGCCCTTCTTTAAGGCTTGGGCGGCCGACATTTTCGTCTTGGTTCTCGGATCCTCGAAGCCATAGAAGGCCTTTTGAGCGAGGTTGATCCTGTCCACCATGATTTTGTCAACCAGGCCCTTGTTGACTGCGTCAGCAACAGAGAATTTCTCCCCAGTGCTGGGGTCGATGATGCCTCCGGTGCAGGCCTGGGACTCCAACAGCCTCTGTCCGGTGATGTTGTCTACGAGATTGCGGTGCATGGCCTCCGTGATGGACACTTTCTCCAGGGTGTCCGTGTCCAGGATCCCGGCAACCGGACCGGTCTCTTCAGCAGGGTCACTCCAGGATGTCAGCTGAGCTCTCGCAGGGGCTGGGCTTACGGGGTAGGAGGAAGAGGACCCAACAGAAGAAGATCTCGATCGGAAGCCGCTCACGTTTCCAGAGAGCATGTCTGCGAACTCGGTGATGGACAGGGTGCCGGAGCGATACTGGTCCAGGGCAGACTGATCAATCAGGCCCTTTGCAATCGCCTCGTCGATGTCGTACTGTCGCCCGGACCTCCTGTCGATGATCATGGACTTGACCACCCCGTCCGAGGAGGAGATGGTGATCTCTTCCCACTCACACTCTTGCTCGGAGAGCTCCAGGTAGGTCTGGTGGTCAATGAGGCCTTTGCGGTAAGCTTCATAAACTGACATCTCCTTCCCCGTCTCTGGGTCGACGATCACCACTCTGCGCTTGCGGACAGACGACTTGGACGAGGTCTTTCTCTCCCGCTTCTTCTCCTTCAGAGGGAGCAGGCACAGCCCGGTCTCCGGGTCGGTGATGCACCGCTCCATGAGCTGCAGGTAGGTCAGGTTCTCCTCGGTGTTGGGATCAAAGAAGCCCTTGGTGTCATCGCTGGGGTCCAGGAGGATCTCGTTCATTTCCTCGTCGAACAGGCCCCGCTTGTAGGCCATCTCCACGTGCAGGCGATGGCTTTCCTCTGGATCGATAATGCCTCCTGTGGCGATCTGGGCCTCTAGCAAACGGATCCCATGATCTTTCAGGATCAGGCCCTTCTTCATGGCCTGGAAGAGGGAGATCAGTTTGCCCGAGTAGGGGTCTTTGTAACCGGTCACCGCCCTCTCCGCCGAAAGGAGCTTGTCCTTGAACTCTGGGCCCACGATGCCCATCCGCACCGCCTCCTCCACCGTCAGCTTGAGGCCCTTGATGGGGTCGATCACGTACCCAGTGGCTGCCTGGGCCTCTAGCAGCTCAAAAGCTGTGCCAGGCCGGATGATGCCTTTCTTCATGGCTTGGTACACGGAGAGCCGCTCCTTGGTGGAGTCCACGAAGACACCAGCGATGCAGCTGGTGCCCTCCAGGAACTTCTGCAGGTTTTTGGAGACTTCTTCGATGGAGGTTAAGCCCTCTTGGAGGCGCTGGGCTGTCGCTTCGTCCATGACCTGGGACCGCACCAGCTCCTCCACGCTGATCTGCTTCCTCAGGCCCCGGAAGGTCAGCTTCCTCGTGTCACACAGGGGCAGCAGCAGCTGGCCGTTGTTCTCATCCTTCCGGCACCGCTTGAGGAGCTGCAGGTAGCTGAGCTTCTCGTCCGTGGAGGGGTCCACGTAGCTCCGGACCTCGCTGGGCTCCAACAGGCTGTCGCAAGTCTCCTTGCTGAAGAAGCCCCGCTGATAGGCGACCTCCAGGGGCAGGTGGAACCCCAGGAATGGGTCGATGATGCCGCCAGTGGCTAGCTGAGCATCCAGCAGCCGGAGGGCTTCCTCGGCGGGGATCAGATCCTTCTTCATGGCCTGGAAGAGCGAGATCTTCTGCTCGCTGTACGGGTCCCTGTAGCCAGTCACGGCTCTCTCTGCGGACAGCAGCCGGTCGTGGATTTCCGGCCCCACCACTCCTTTCCTGACAGCTTCGTCTACCGTCAGCATCTCATTCTTTATGGGGTCGATCATGAAGCCAGTGGCAGCCTGCGCCTCCAGCAGGAAGCGGGCTACCTCAGGGCTGATCAGCCCTTTCTTCAGGGCCTGATAGACACTGAGCTTCTGCTTGGTGGAGGGGATGTAGATGCCAGCTATGCAGCCGGTTCCGTACAGGTATTTCCAGATGGTCTCTATCTCCAGGATCTCTCGGATGGTCTTGGAGCCCTGCTTCAGCAGGTTGTATATCTCCAGGGAGATGATCCTGGCCTCATAGAGGTCGTCGGCAGTGATCCGGCGCCGGACAAAGTCGTAGGAGGTTAGGTCCTGCTGCCGGACGATCTCTGTCTTCTCGATGATCTCAATGATGATGATGATCATGCGCTCCTTGGTCACCTGGCCAGAGCGGAACTCCTCCATCAGCCGCTTCCGCTGCTCCTCGGGGATGAGGTCTGACTGCATGATCTCCCACAGGGACATGGAGGAACCGGCCATGCTGCCCACGGGGATGCTGACCTGCGTTTCCTCAAATGCTTTCCGGGTCTCTGCCTCCGTGTACACATGGGTCGTCTCCACCATGGTGGGCTTCTCCGGCTGCTTCAGGGGCAGGAGGTACAGGCCGGTCTCGGGGTCCTCGATGCACCTCTCCTTTAGCTGCAGGTAGGTGAGGTTCTCCTGCGTGTTGGGGTCGAAGAAGCCCTTGGTGTCGTCGCTGGGGTCAGAGAGGATCCGGTTCATCTCTTCGTCGAAGTAGCCCCGCTTGTAAGCCACCTCCACGGGGAGGCGGTGACTGTGCACGGGGTCGATGATGCCGCCGGTGGCGACCTGGGCCTCCAGCAGGCGGATGCCGTGCTCCTTGAGGATCAGCCCCTTCTTCATGGCTTCGAAGAGGGAGATGGTGTTCCCGGAGTAGGGGTCCTTATACCCAGTGACGGCCTTCTCCGCGGAGAGCAGCTTCTCATGGAGCTCCGGCCCAAGGAGACCAGCTTTCACAGCCTCGTTGACACACAGCTTTTGGTTCCTTTCGGGGTCGACCATGAACCCACTGGCTGCCTGAGCTTCCAACAGGGTGACAGCGGTGCTTGGCCTCAGCAGGTTTCTCTTCATGGCCTCGTAGAGGTTCAGTTTCTCCTTCGTGTCTTCCACGTAGATGCCAGCGATGCAGTCGCTGCCCCGCAGGAACCTCTTCACAGAGTCCGTCTCAGAGAGGTCTTTCACCGACTTCTTGCCTCCCTTGAGCTGCTCGTACTGGGCTTTGCTAAGGATCCTAGACTCCAGCAGCTCGCTAGCAGGCACAGGTGCTCGGAGGCCGCTGAACATCAGCTTCTCCTGCTTCTTGGTCTCCGTTTCCTCGATGATGGTGATCATTATCTTGATGATCTTCTCAATGGTGACCTTGCCGGTCTTGTACTGTCGCAGCAGCTCCCTCCTTTGCTCCTCGGTGAAATACTCAGAGTGGATCAGCTCCCAGATTGTCACTGTCCTGCCCTTCAGGCTGCCAGCTGGCACCTCCAGGGTCGCCTTGTCCAGGGACTCCTTCGCCTGGCTGTCAGTGAAGACTTCCTCTTGCTGTGACCGGATGGCCTGGTCTGAGAGGGGCAGCAGGTAGAGGCCGGTCTGCTTGTCCGGTCGGCATTTCTTCTGCAGCTGGGCGTAGGTGAGGTTCTCCTGCGTGTTGGGGTCGTAGAAGGCCTTGGTGTCGTCGCTGGGGTCAGAGAGGATCCGGATCATCTCTTCGTCGAAGTAGCCCCGCTTACAGGCAACATCGAGCGGCAGGCGGTGGCTGTTCACAGGGTCAACTATGCCACCGGTGGCCAGCTGGACGTCCAGCAGGCGGAGCCCGGTATCGCTGGGGATCAGGCCTTTCCTTAGAGCTTGGAACAGGGAGACAGTCTGTCCGGTGTACGGGTCTTTGTAGCCAGTCACAGCCTTCTCTGCAGACAGCAGCTTCTCATGGAACTCTGGCCCGACAATCCCAGCTCTCACGGCCTCGTCCACCGAGAGCTTCTCGTTCCGAACGGGATCGATGATGTACCCCGTGCCTGCCTGGGCCTCCAGCAGCGGCAGGGCAGCCTCTGGCTTCAACAGGTTTTTCTTCAGGGCGTCGTAGAGCGTGAACTTCTGCCCAGTCGACTCCACCAGGACGCCAGCAATGGTGTCGGTGCCCTTCAGATACCTCTTTATGGCGTCTGCATCAGCCACGTCCTTCACAGACTTCTTGCCCTGGTGCAGCTGGTTGTAGAGATCTTTGTCAATGATTTTGCTCTCCAGCAGCTCGGCGGCAGGGACAGCCGCACGGAGCCCTTCAAAGTACAGCTGGCTCTTCTTCTCACTCTCTTCCATTACGGTGATGACGATCCTGATGATCTTCTCCACGGTGATCTTGCCAGTCTTGTACTGCCGGAGCAGGTCTCGCCTCTGCTCCTCGGTAAAGTATTCCGAGTTGATGATCTCCCAGATGGTCACCGTCTTTCCTTTGAACGTGCCGAAGGGGGCAGACACCGTGGCCTTCTTGAAAACATCTTTGGCCTCTTGATCCGTGTAGGCCAGGTCCCCTCCTTTGGCTGCTCTGTCGGTGAGCGGCAAGAGGAAGAGTCCAGTCTCAGGGTCAGTCACGCATCTCTCCATCAGCTGCAGGTAGGTGAGGTTCTCCTGCGTGTTGGGGTCGAAGAAGCCCTTGGTGTCGTCTGTGGGGTCTGACAGGGTCTGGTTCATCTCTTCGTCGAAGTAGCCCCGCTTGTAGGCCGCTTCCACGGGCAGGCGGTGGCTGTGCACGGGGTCGATGATGCCGCCGGTGGCGATCTGGGCCTCCAGCAGGCGGATGCCGTGGTCTTGGACAATGAGGTCTTTTGTCATGGCCTGGAAGAGGGAGATCTTGTCTCCGGTGTAGGGGTCTCTGTACCCGGTCACCGCCCTCTCGGCAGACAGCATTTTATTGTGCAGCTCTGGTCCAATTACTCCTTCTTTCACAGCCTCGTTTACAGAGAGCCTCTTGTTTCTCACGGGGTCAATTATGAAGCCAGAGGCAGCTTGTGCTTCCAGGAGGATGAGTGCCGTGCCTGGGCTCAGCAGCTGTTTCTTCATGGCCTTGTAGATGCTCATCTTCTCGCTGGTGGGTTTAATGAGCAAGCCGGCGATGCTGCTCCGGCCCTGCAGGTATTTCCTGAGGTCATCTCTCTGCGCGAGCTCAGTCACAGTCACTGTCCCTTTCGCCAACTTGTCTAAGATCTCTTTGCCCAGGATGCCGGCCTCAACCAGCTTCTCCGCAGACACCTTCTGCCGGATGCCATCAAACGCAAACTCCGGCTCCCCGTTCTGAGCCAGGCCATCCACGGCGTCTCTGCCATTGGGCACCGCTTTGCTCGGAGTCAGCTGGGTCGGCAAAATCACTGCATCCTCGGGAATGTCGTCTGTTTGGATCATGATCTCTCGAGTCTGGGCCAGCGCAGCCCTATGCTCCTCTTGCAGCTGTTCCAGTTTCTCCCTTAGCTTCTGGTTTTCCTCGGCAAGGAGTTTCTCTTGCTGCTGCCGCTGCTTTTCCAGCTGCTGTAGCTCCTCCTGCTTACGCTGGACATTTTTCTCCGCCTCTTTCTGCTTCTTCTTTGCATCGTCCAAGGTGGCCTTCAGCTGCTGTTTCTCCTGCTCCATCTGCTTCTGCTGCCGCTCCTGCTCTGCCTTCAGGTTCTCAGCTTTGTTCATCTCATCTTTGAAGAGTTTCTCCAGCTTAGCTTTCTCATCCTCAATGAACCTCTCTTTCTGAAGCAGGCTATCCTTCTCCGTTAAGAAGCTCTGCTGGAGTATCTGAGTCTCCTGACGGAGCTGCTCCTGCTGAGCTGTCTGTATCTGGAGCAGGGAAACAAAGAAACATCTCTTAGCCCAAAACCCACTTACCCCCAAATAGAGACCACAAAAACCTGGTGCAGATAGGGATAACCATTAGTGGGAGGGCGTTAGCAGGAAAACGCTTGGGGTATAGCAGCAAGTCGTATTACAGGCTAGTACCTTGGGCTTATGTTAGCAGGTACACGGGCCGGCCCCCTGCGGTGCATTAGTGTTAACGGGGTGGGGTGGGAAGAGGAGTTTGGGCACTACGGCACGCTAGACTGGATTAAAGAAGCAGGAGAGGGACACTGTTCTTCTGTTGGGGTCAACAAAGCTAGTCATGCCCCATTATGCATCCCAAGAAGTAGGGTCAATGTCCATAATGGCCAAGGACCTTAGAGTCACCGCCTGTGTCTGGCGCTAAGGGAGGGGACACGCTGTGCCTCCAGGAGAACGGCACAACATGTGCAGGGAGGATGGACTCTGCCCACACCAGTAACAGACAAGCAACCTCTGTTGGGGGCGTGAGGCAAAGCTGCTCAAATACACGCCCGGGTCGATTACAGGTCACACTGCAGCTGGAGCCTTAGCACCACACACGCATGTGAGCTGTGTGTGTGCTCACGGGAACTGCAGGAGCAAGGCTGAGAGTCTGGGTCCGTGGAGCAGAGACTTGGCGCCTTGGGTGAGGTTTTCTAGAGCACTCCAGTGACCCGGGAGCACAAGTCCCCCGAGAGCCGGTGGCACTTGTGCTGCTAAACCGTGGAGGTGCTTTTGAAAATCCTCCCCTTGTCTGTGCCCGTGTCCCCTCTGACACTGCACCCGTAACAACCCTGGGGGCTAGGCTGAGACCAGTCTGCGGACAGCCCAGGTGGGGTATGGAGGGTTGTGTTACTAAGGGAACTGTGGACCCTGTCTGGCATTTGGTGGGCGCAGTCAGCTGTCCGAGCAGAGGAGCTCCATGCTGGCTGTCCCAAGGCTGCCGTTCTGCGTGGTGAGGACACTAAGGGGAGGGTGTCCCCCAGCATGAACCTGACAGCAAGGGGGAACAGGAAAATCAGTACCTCTTCTGATCTCTGCTGCAGCAGCTCCGCCTCCCGCTTCAGCTTCTCCTTCTCCCTCTCCAGCTCAGCGATCGCTCTCTTCAGATTCTCCGCGTCCCTGTCGCTCTGCTGCCTCTGGATCTCCAGCGTGTGGACCAGCGTCATCTTCTCCTGGGTGGTCAGCTCCGTCTTGTGCAGCTTCTCACTGATCTCCTCCGCCTGCTTCTTGAACCGCTTCGCGTCCTCCTCTGCCTTGGCCTGGGCCATGCTCATCTCGGTCACGTGCAGCTTGAGGCGCTCGGCCTCGGCCATGATCTCCAGCTGCCGCTTGCGCTCGGCCTCCAGGAGTTTCTGGAAGCCCTCGGTCTCCTCAGTCAGGCGCTGCTGCATCTGCTCTTTGTCCTCCTGGAGCTTCTTGGCGTGCTCCTGAGCTAGGTCCTTCTGCCTCTGCAGCATCTCCGCCTCCGCCTTCAGCCGCGTGGCCTCCTGCACTGCCTGCATCTTCTCCTTCAGCATCTTCTCAGCCAGCGCCCGCTGCTGCGCCAGGTCGTCCTCCGCCAGCTTCCGCATGCGGGCGGCCTCCTGCGCCTCCACGCTCAGGCGAGCAGCCTCCTCCGCCACGAGCTTCATCTTCTCGGCCTCCTCCGCCAGGAACTTCTGGGTGTTGTCCTTGTCCTTCAGGATCAGCACCTTGTTCTCCTCCTCGATCCGGGTCTTCAGTTTGATCAGCTCCTCCATCTGGATCTTCACCTTGAAGAGCTCTTGCTCCACCTGGGCCTTCTGCCTCATGGCGTCCGTCACCTCCTCCTTCAGCCGCTGCAGCTCCTCGTCCAGGATACTCTTTTGGTGGTCCGTCTCCTCCAGCCGCAGCTTGACCTTGGTCAGCTCCTGCTCCACCTGGGCCTTCTGCCTCAGCGTCTGCTCTGCAAACTTCTTGTGCTTTTCCATGTCGGCGTCAGCCAGCTGCTTTTGCTTCAGAGCCGCCTGCTCAGCTTGCGCCCGCTTAGCCGCCTCCAGCTCAGCCTCCTTCCTGAGCTTCTCAGCATCCTCCTGGGCTCTGGCTTTGGCCTGAGCCTCCTCCTCAGCTCGCTGCTTCAGACGCTCTGCCTCCTCCACCTGCTGCCGGGACAGGGTCGCATCCTGCTCAGCCTTGACACGTGCAAACTCTGCCTCCTCCGCCGCTCTCTTGGCCTTCTCGGCCTCTTCCCTCAGCTTGTCCAGGATGTTCTGTTCCTGGCGCCTTGTCTGCAGCAGCTCCTGCTCCTTCTGCTGCACAGTAGCCAGGTGGGCCTTCTCCTCGGCCTGAATTCTCTTCTGAGCTGCTTCCTGGGCCAGCTGGATCTGCCTTTCCGACTCCTTCTCCGCCAGCTCCTTCTGCCTCTTGGCCTCCTCCACCTTGGCTTTCAGGCGCTCCACCTCGTCCAGGGCCACCTTGCGCTGCCGGGCGGCTTCCTGCTCCGCAGCCAAGATCTTCTTCACCTTCTCCTCGGCCTCCCTGCGGCGGTTTTCCTCCTCCAGGGCCAGCTGCCGCTGCTTCTCCGCCTCCTGCTCGGCCTTCTCCTTGCTGTGCTGGATCTCCTCCGCGCTGCTCTTGAGCTTGCTCAGCTCCAGCTCCAGGTCTGTCTTGCCCACCGATGCCTTCTCGAAGTTGATCTTGAGGATGCGGATCTCTTCCTCGATGATGCGCCGCTGCTTCAGCGTATCATCCACAATGCCCTTCTGCCGCTCCAGCTCGGTGTGCGAGGACTTCTTCAGCAAGGTGATCTTCTCCTCAATGTCCTGCTTGTGCTGGGCTGCCTGCTCCTCCAGCAGCTTGCGTTGGTAGGCCTCGTCCTCCGCCAGCCGCCTCAGCCGCTCGTTCTCCGCCTCCTTCTCCTTCAGGGCGATCTCTGCCTCCGTCTTCAGCCGGGAGGCCTCACTGATGGCGGCCAGTTTCTCCTTCAGGATCCTCTCGGCCTCGGCTCGCTGCCGGGCCGCCTCCTCCTCGGCCAGCTGCCGCTGCCGCTTGGCCTCCTCCGACAGGGCGCGCAGCCGAGCCGCCTCCTCGGCCAACTCCCGGAGCTTGCTGGCCTCGGCTTCCAGCTTCTGCTTGGACTTCTCGCTGGTGGAACGGGAATCCTCCTCGGCCTTGGCCTTGCTCTGCAAGAGGATCTCCATCTCAGCACGCAGCTTGGCCAGCTCCTCCTCCACCTCCTTCCTCTTATGAATGGCCTCACTGATCTCATTCTTCAGGCGGAAGAGCTCCTCCTCCAGCAGCAGGCGCTGCTGCTCCCGGTTCTCCATCTCCGCCTTCAGCCGGATCAGCTCCTGCTCAGCCGAGAACTTCTGCTGGGCGGTGCCCTCTGCCAGCTTCCTCTGCTTCTCCAGCTCCTCCTCAGCCAGCTCCTTCTGCCGCAGGGCAGACTCCTCCATCTTCACCCTCTTCCTGGCTTCCCTCTCCGCATCCTCCTTCTGCTTCTCGGCTTCCTCCTGAGCCAGGGTCTTCTTGTGAGCCACCTCCTCTGCCTGCAGCCGGAGGCGCAGGGCCTCGTTCGCCTTCTGACGCCATTTCTCCAGCTCCTTCTCTGCCTCCTCCCTGGATTTCTCTGCCTCCAGCTGCTGCTTCTTCAGGCGCTCTGCCTCCTCCTGCAGATGGGTGACTGTGATGTGCTCCTGCTTCAGGGACATCTCCAGCTGGGCTGTCTTCTCTGCGAAGGACAGACGCTTGCTCTGCAGCTCGGTCTCTGCGCTCTTCTGCGCCATTTCCTGAGCCACGTAGATCTGCCGCTCCTTCTCCAGCTCAGCCTGTTTCATCCTCCTCTCTGCCTCCTCCGCCTGCATGCGCAGCTTCTCCAGGTCCTCCATGGCCTTCTGTTTCTCCCGGGCTGCGTTCTTCTCTGCCTGTACCTTGCGGTTCAGCTCCTCCTCCGCCTCCCGCTTCTTCTGTGTCTCATCCTTCACCTGCTTGCGCAGGCGTTCAGCCTCCTCCTGGGCCAGCTTCTTCTGCCGCTCGGCCTCCTCGGCCCGGGCCCGCAGCTCCTGCAGCTCCGTCTCCGCGCTGGACTTCTGCTTCTCGGAGGTCTCGAGCTGCAGGCGGATGATGTGGATCTCCTCCTCCACCTTCCTGCGGCTGTACTCCACCTCCTCGATCAGCTTGTCCTTGGATTTGATCTGGGTGTCCGAGTTCTGCTTCAGCTGCATCAATTCCTGCTGGATGTTCTGCTTCTGCTGTGCGGCGTCCACAGCCACCACCTCCCTCTTGGAGACCTCCTCGTGCATGCGGCGCTGCAGCTCCTGCGCCTCCTTCTCAGCCTGCGCTTTGGCTTTGGCGTGCGCCTCAGCCAGCTGCTTCTGCTTCTCCAGCTGGGCCTCCACCTCCGCCAGCCGCTTCCTCTCCTGCTCCTTCAGCTTCTCCGCGGCTCTCTGGAGGGGGAAGAGTGCAGGGAAAACAAAAGGGAGAAGACGAAATCACAACGAAAAACACGGAACCAGCAGCACACACACGCCCAATGTGAGATGGTCCGGGGCAGGGGGTGGAGGATGTGGCATGGGGATGGCCTGGAGCCCCCGGCTCTCCCCGTGACTAGAGGTGGCAATGCTGGCTTCTGGAAGACGTATGGCAGACAGAGAGGGGACACGGCACTGCTATATCTCACTTAGTACAGCTCGGGGAGGCGGGTGACAGACCGTGACACAGCAAGCGGGACGGCTGTGCGGGAAGCAGGGTGACCAACGAAGCAGGAGCAAACAATGGAGCACGAGCAAAGCCCACGGCAAATGAAGACAGGAAGCGAGCAGCTTGCACACCTTCACCATGCCCACTGCAGGCCTTTCCCCTGGCAGCCACAAGGGCCTTCTCCCTCTGGAGGCCCCAGCACAAAAGCAACAGCTGCAGAAAAGTACAGTCGGCTGGGGGCGAGTGAGGAACCCAGTCGGGCGGCAGAGCCGGGAGAGAGCGTGGGAGATACGGGCAGCAGAGAGAGAAGGGAGACCGGCAGAGGGCAACAGAGGCACAGGGTAACCCTTTCCTCACCAGGACAGAACAGTCTGTGGAGAAAGCTTCGAGTTCTACCCTGGGCTGCCCCACTCCCAAGAGCCCAGGCAAGCCGGCCACGTAGAGCAGGAAGGAGACCCGCGAGGGCACAGGCAGACGCTGCCTTTTCCAGCAGCAGGGACGTCCGGGAGCGGATTTACAGCTGCCAGTTCTCCCCGGGGGCAGGGAGAGGGAAGCACTGACCTCGCAGGGCTCTGCCCGGCAGCAGGGCTGATCCGGAGGGCTGAGGGTGAGCAGGGTGCAAAGCTCTGACCAAGGGCCTGGTGCTTCCAGAGCCAGGGGGCCCTGCTGAGCTCAGGCCCCACCCTCGTCTCGGGAAGGGCTGGACTGTTTGCCTGGACTCTAGTGAGGTCTCCATTAGTTCCCCGATGGCCCGGTGGGTCGGGAGAAGGGCCCGGGGGCAGGTCCTGCAGGGGGCGGAGGAGAGGCAGGAGGCGCAGTGAGCAGGTGCTGGGAGCAGGCTGCTTGTGGCCATGTGGTGAGGCGGAGAGAGGGAGGCTGAGGAGGGGCATGCGCAGAGGGGAGTACCTGGTGCAGAAATCCCAGAGTCATCCTGGTTTTTTACCCTCCATTAGATCCCAACCAACACAAACATCCCCCAAGACAAAGCACCGGCCCAGCGGCTCCTCTTCCCAGGCGGAAATGAAGAATTAGAGAGGTTACAGCAGAGAACAAACGAGGAGCCGAGAACCCGCGGCAGGACGAGCTCCATGCTCACACAGACGCTGACTGTACTAAGTGTATCTGGGAAGTGCCCTCCTAACAGGCGACCGAGCCGAGCCCTGCAGACCCTGGCCAGCGCCAGGGGAAGGGCGGACGCAGCAGAGCCCTTGGTGAGGATCCATTTGCTGTACCCAGAGCCGGCCGCCAGATCAGCACCGGGGTAGAGGCCTGGGCTGGGCGTTAGTGATGCGGGACGGGCAGGAAACATGGACCATGTTCCTTGTTGTTATGGAAGGAGCGAGACCAACGCAGCTAGATGCATGCCAGGCCTGGGCCGCCCCCGCCCCCCGCTCTCCTACCTCCTCCTCCTCCAGCCGCCGCAGGGTCTCGCTGATGAACTTAATGTACTGGCTGGTGAGAGTGGTCAGCTCGCTGTAGTGCGTCCGCAGGTCCACGTACTGCAGCCAGGAAACACAGGTCAGCGGGCGCATCCGAGGCAGGGCAGGAGACGAGTCCGCAGTGCAACCCCCTCCCACGGGCTCCTTGGTGCCAGACACCAGGGACTCACCCAGGCTTGGCCCCCTTGTGCACCACCCGCGCCAGTCCCCAGGCCGTAGGCAGAGGAGGGCTGCAGCCCTGAGCTCAGGTCCAGAGGCAGCTCCTCCAGGCTGCCACAGCACCACAGACCCAGCTGCCCACGCTCTGCCCCAGGGAGCCCCCCGAGCCGGGCGTGCCCCCCTCACCTCCTGGATCACGCTGTCAGACGCAGACTGCACTTTGGGTTTCTTGGCTGGGGAAGCCACGGGTTCCACCTGGGCCTTGTACGTCACCAACTGCAGCTCATAATCCTGGGGGAGAAGAGCCCATGTCAGAGACTGGCAGAGACCCAGGAGCCAGCGACCCCCTCCACAGGCTCCGCGGGATCCCAGCCTGCACCCCGCAGCCTGGGGCTCTGCTAGGGAGAAACCTTGTCTCCTGGGACACACGAGTGCCCTGGCTCCCACTCAGCCACCGGGCCCTGATGGGCTCTGCTGCCATGTTAAACCCTAACCCAGCCCAGCCCCAGCGCTCCTGCTGCCAAGCCCGCGGGCAGAGCGCTCAGGCTGGCAGGCCAGGAAGCAGTGTGGGATTGTGGGAGGAGTCTCAGGCCCGCACCTTGATGGCGTCGATGTACTGCTTGGCATATCTCTGGCACTCGTCCACCTTCTCCCGGTTCCGGTCGCACTCCTCCAAGAGTTTCTGGGGAGAGACAACTCATGAACACCGCAGCCCCTACTCCGGAGCATCCTCGCCCCTCGGCTCCAGGCAACCCCCGGGGGGCACAGCCACCCAGGCCGATGGGCAGGCAGAGAGAAAAGCAGCCAGCGGAACAGAATCCTGCCACTGTTGGCTTTCATTGCCCCGTGCCAGCAAGCCACCAGCTCCCCTGCCCCATGCGCCCCTGGGGGGGGCCCGCCGGGCGCCCTGTCACAGGCGTCCCTGGGGGGGCCCCGCCGGGCGCCCTGTCACAGGCGTCCCTGGAGGGGGCCCCGCCGGGCGCCTTGTCGCTGGCGTTACCTTCTCCTGCAGGAGCTGCTCCCGCACACTCTTGCTGTCCGTGACGGGCACCGACTGGATCTGCTCCTGCCTTTGCTTGGCGTCCTGGATCCACCGGATGAGCCACTCGTAGCTCTCGTGGTAGTAGCGCTGCTGACGGCCCAGCTGCTGCAGCTCGCGCTGGCGCAGGTCGATCTGGGTCAGCACGGCCTGCCAGCGCTCCAGGAGCTGCTGGATCCGCTCCCGGTACCGGTCCAGGTCCACGTCCCGCTCGCTGTGGCCTCTCACCATCCGCTCATTGACGTCCTTGGCCTTGTTCAGGTCTGACTGCAGGGTGCTGAAGAGGGGCTGGTGCCCTTCCACCTGCCCACGCATCCTCTGTGACACACAAAGGCCAGGTCAGCGATGGGCACCTCCCCGCCCCCGCCCCGATCGATGCTCCTGGCGAACGCAGCCCTTGCTGGAGCTCCACGGCTTTGCCAGACCCAGGTCCTGGCCCTGCTCCCCCCCCAGCCAGGGCCCCGCCCTTCTCCTAACAGTGCCGCCCCAGTGCCTGCATGTGCCCCCAGGCTCTCTCGGCTCTGGGGCGGGCCCGGCCCCCGTGTGATCCCGGTCTGGGGAAGAGGCAGATCTGGGGAACACCGGCGCTGCACCCAAAGGAACTGATCCTGTCTGGGCAAGCCGGGGGCCTCCCTGGCCGTTACCTTCAGCTCCGCCTTGTTAGCCTCCAGTTCCTTGAGGTCGGAGGGCACGGCCTGCACCTCCTTCAGCTGCTCCTCGTAGCTCTGGATCAGCTCCTCCGCCCCCTGCGTGCTGCGGATCACCAGGTTGATGGTCTTCAGCCTGTGGGGTGAGCAGATTAGCTGGCAGGGCGCCCAGAGGGCAGGGAATGGAAGAGAGCTGTGCGGGGGGCAGGAGGGCGACCCCCAGCCCGTCTCACCCCGTGTCCTGTGGTGAGCACTCCCACAGAGCCAGCCAGCCCCTAGGGATGAGGGCCAGCCTGGGCTGGTGGCATCGCATTGTCCCAGACACGCCCGCTGGAACATGAGCCCCATTAGCCTGTCCCTGACACTGGCCGGGGGTGGCTGCGGGCAGCGAGGGGCTGCCGTGCCATGGTGGTGCCCTCCCCGTCCCCCCAAAGGGGCTGGCTCCTGCCTTGGAGAAGGGGGGTTGGAGCCTCCCGAATGGTCTCATTCTCCCTCTCCGAACGCGCCTCAGCATTCAGCCTCCCCGCCCCCCATGCCAGGGAGCTCTCCCGGCTAATCGCGAGAGGAAACACCTCCCTGGCACGGCGTTTAGACGTGCTTTAAGCAACGGGTCCCTGGGGCCCCTGCATGAGATGGGAAACACCCCAAGCCTCTCCCCCTGCCGGGGCCGCAGACCAGACGGGCAAACCCTAGCCCCTGTGCCAGGCCTGGGTGTGAGATGGCCAAACCCCAACCCTCCCCCTGGAACTGCGTGTGAGGTGATGTGACGAAGTGGGAATGTTGTTAATGTTTCCTCTGAATACTGTGTGGGTGCCTCAGTTTCCCCTATGCAGTTCTTAAGTATCTAGGTGGTGGGATAAGGGTGTGTGGTTGTTGCAGAGTGAAGGGCCAGTGCACATAAATGCCTGACACTTTGTCGCCTGGCAACTGATGGCCTGGGCCCCTCCTCTGCAAAGGTGCCAACTGAAGGTGTTGGAGACAAAGAGGTCAGGTGACCTCCTAGCCCGGGAAAGGGACAAAGCCCAGAGGAGGAGGGGCTGGAGGGGGTTTTCAGTTTCGAGCTGGCTGGGGAAACGGAGGGGTGCCCAGACGGGGCTCTAGCCCCCCCGGGGCCCCAAGATGGACCTAACTGAGGGGGTCCTGTTGTCTGTACCTGCAAGACCTGTTTTAGACCGTGTTCCTGTCATCTAATAAACCTCTGTTTTACTGGCTGGCTGAGAGTCACGTCTGACTGCGAAGTGGGGGGTGCTTGCAGGACCTCTGGCTTCCCCAGGACCCCGCCTGGGCGGACTCGCTGTGGGAAGCACACGGAGGGGCATATGCTGAATACTCCAAGGAGAGACCCAGGAGGTGAAGACCTGTGAGCTTCTTGCCCTGAAAACAGTCTGCTCCGAGGGAGAGGAGGCTCCCCAAAGTCCTGACTGGCTTTGTGGGGAGCAGTTCCAGAGCATCGCCCAGGGACTCCGTGACAGGTGGGCAAACCCCAAACCTCGTCCCCGAGTCATTATTCCGTATCCCTCCTGTGATGTTACTGACATGAACTGGGACCGTATAGATCTTTGTTGCAACCAAGGTCCTGTAGTGGCACCAAAACGTGTACAAAGGAGGTCACATAAGGTGTCCATGAAAAGGTTCTGGTTTGCTGGTTATGGTTATGCTGTCTGTATGCAGGTATCATGTTTGTATTTAAAGTTATGAATATTGGCTCTAGACTGTCTGTGTTTCAAACTTATGCTGTGCTTCTGGGTGACACCCCAGACAATGTGGCATCAGCTCTGCCTAGCCTGCTTGATGGCCCATTAAGGACCATCAGCTAATACAATTGACCCATTGAGAGAAGGCAGATACACCTTGTGACTCAGCAAGGCACGCAGGGCCATGCCTATGGACGTGGATGTGTTATTCCTTGACTTTAGCAAAGCTTTTGATACTGTCTCCCACAGTTTTCTTGCCGTCAAGTTAAAGAAGTATGGGCTGGATGAATGGACCATAAGGTGGATAGAAAGCTGGCTAGATTGTCGGGCTCAACGGGTAGTGATCAACGGCTCCATGTCTAGTTGGCAGCCGGTATCAAGTGGAGTGCCCCAAGGGTCGGTCCTGGGGCCGGTTTTGTTCAACATCTTCATTAATGATCTGGAGCAGGGGTCCCCAACGCGGTGCCCACCGGGGCGTCTCTGTGCGCCCGCGTACTGGCCGGCGGACGAGCATCCGCCGAAATGCTGCCGACAAGCAGCGTCATCCAAAGGCAGTGACGCCTCTGGATGACACTGCTTGTCGGCGGCATTTCAGCGGCGACACCTATTGACGTTGCCACTTGTTGGTGGCATTTCGGCGGATGCTTGTCCGCCGCCACGGTCCTCCTTGGCTCGTCGTCTGGTGCCCGCCAGACGAAAAAGGTTGGGGACCACTGATCTGGAGGATGGCGTGGACTGCACTCTCAGCAAGTTTGCAGATGACACTAAACTGGGAGGAGTGGTAGATACGCTGGCGGGTAGGGATAGGATATAGAGGGACCTAGACAAATTAGAGGATTGGGCCAAAAGAAACCTGATGAGGTTCAACAAGGACAAGTGCAGAGTCCTGCACTTAGGACGGAAGAATCCCATGCACTGTTACAGACTAGGGACCGAGTGGCTAGGCAGCAGTTCTGCAGAAAAGGACCTAGGGGTTACGGTGGACGAGAAGCTGGATATGAGTCGACAGTGTGCCCTTGTTGCCAAGAAGGCTAACGGCATTTTGGGCTGTATAAGTAGGGGCATTGCCAGCAGATCGAGGGACATGATCATTCCCTTCTACTCGACATTGGTGAGGCCTCACCTGGAGTACTGTGTCCAGTTTTGGGCCCCACACTACAAGAAGGATGTGGAAAAATTGGAAAGAGTCCAGCGGAGGGCAACAAAAATGATTAGGGGGCTGGAGCACATGACTTATGAGGAGAGGCTGAGGGAACTGGGATTGTTTAGTCTGCTTTCAAGCCATGTGCTGGGCAGCTTGTGTTTGAAACAAGAAAGCAGAGACCACATGGCAAGAGACTATAAAAGGCTGCTGCATCTTCTCCACCTTGTCTTCAAACCTGCTTCTTATCTCTGGAGGGACTTTGCTACACTGAAGCTCTACACAAAGGACTGAAGGACCCATCCCAGCTGGGGATGTTCCAGAAACTTGATTTGAACCTGCAGTTTATTCCATCACTGCTACAAGCCTGAACCAAGAACTTTGCCATTACTGTATGTAATTGATTCCATTTAACCAATTCTAGCTCTCATCTCTATCTTTTTCCTTTTATGAATAAACCTTTAGATTTTAGATTCTAAAGGATTGGCAACAGCGTGATTTGTGGGTAAGACCTGAGTTGTATATTGACCTGGGTCTGGGGCTTGGTCCTTTGGGAGCAGGAAAACCTTTTTTCTTTTACTGGGGTATTGGTTTTCATAACCATTTGTCCCCATAACGAGTGGCACTGGTGGTGATACTGGGAAACTGGAGTGTCTAAGGGAATTGCTTGTGTGACGTGTGGTTAGCCAGTGGGGTGAGACCGAAGTCTTCTCTGTCTGGCTGGTTTGGTTTGCAAAGAACCTGCAGCCTGGGGCTGTAACTGCCCTGCTCTGAGCAATTTGTCCTGAACTGATACTCTCAGAAGTGTCCCGCCAAAGGCCGCTTTGTTACACCTCCATCACAGCCCCAGGCTCCCGGCTTGCCCAACCAGGGGTCCGGCTGGCCCCAGTCTCTCATCGCCCATCTCTGCCTTTCTGAGCCGGGGTGCCCAGCGTCCCGCCCATGTACAGAGTGGCTCTAGGACGTCCCCCAGCCCCACCTGGCTGTGCACTGAGCGGGGGCTGCCCTGGGGTGCCCAGGCCCCTCTCCGGAGCGAGCACAGGGAGGTCAGAGCGGCTCAAGTGCTGGCTGGCATCGCGCTGCCCGTTCTCCCGGCTCAGCTGGGGCCCTTGGAGCTCCTCACAGCCCTCACCCACGTAACCGCCAGCGCCCGGCACCCAGAGCAGCTTCTCTTCCAGACAGACAGCAAAGAAATGATGATTGGGGGGCACAGCATAGACAGAGTCCCTGCCATGGAGGAAAACTGTCCGGGGGAGGGGGAGACGGGGGTTGCAGGGAGTCCCTGAAACAGAGGGGCTTGGGGGGGGGGGGGGGGGGGGNGAACAGGGTGGGGCCGTTACTTCAGGCAACCCCCGCCTGCTGCTCACTGGCGGGAGGCAGGCGATGCTGCAGGCTGGTGCCTGGCCTGGCACTAGCTGGGTTTCCCAAGACCCTCCCCAGAGCAGGCCAGTTCTGGGGCCAGGCCAGGCCAGGCCATGCTGCGCCCCAACTCCAGGGACATGGCAGAGCGTCTCACTATCACACGGGGGCCCTGTCACCAAGTGTGAAGTTTTTTTAATGGTTTTAGGAAGCCTGCATGTGCCTCAGTTTCCCCGTGCATGGCACTGGTCCCTAGGGGTGTGTGTGACGAAGTGGGACTGTTCTTAATGTTTCCTCTGAATACTGTAGGGGTGCCTCAGTTTCCCCTATGCATTTCTTAAGTCTCTAGGTGGTGGGATAAAGGCCAGTGTGCATAAATGCCCGACACTCTGTCGCCTAGCAACTAATGGCCGGGGCCCTTCCCCCCTGCAAGGGGATGCTAAAGGTGTTGGAGAACAAAGAGGTCAGGTGACCTCCTGGCCCGGGAAAGAGACAAAGCCCAGAGGAGGAGGGGCTGGAGGGGGTTTCAGTTTGGGGCTGGCTGGGGACTAGGAGTGAGGGCAGACGGGGTTGTCTGGCTCGCTGGGCCCCAGAATGGACCCAGCTGAGGGGTCCTGTTCGCTGGACCGACAAGTTCTGTTTTAGACCATGTTCCTGTCATCTAATAAACCTCTGTGTTACTGGCTGGCTGAGAGTCACGTCTGACTGCGAAGTGGGGGGTGCAGGACCCTGTGGCTTCCCCAGGACCCCGCCTGGGCGGACTCGCTGTGGGAAGCGTACGGAGGGGCATATGCTGAATGCTCCCAGGAGAGACCCAGGAGGTGAAGCCGTGTGAGCTTCTTGCCCTGAGGACAGTCTGCTCCGAGGGAGAGGAGGCTCCCCAAAGTCTTGACTGGCTTGGTGGGGAGCAGTTCCAGAGCATCGCCCGGGGACTCCATGACAGGGGGAAAGGGCTGTGTGAGGGGAGGGGGTGCGAACGGCGCCCGGCTGGCTGGGGCTAAGTGGGTCACTGGAAAGGAGCTGGCTGAGGCCATGAAGACAATGGCAAATCCAACGAGCTGGCAACCGCCCGCCTTTTGGGAGGTGGGGAACCTGTGCCTACAGGTCAGTCCCAGCGTAGGCAGCTGTGCCCGGGCAGTGGCTCCTGTGTAGACGTAACCCAGGGAGGGACAGGAGGGGCTGAGCCCAGCCCAGCCCGTGGGCCTGAAGCAGGATGCGGCGGGATCCCTTCTGGGGTCAGCCTGGGAGGGGATAACTCTGGTCTTGCTGTGGGATGGAGGTGGCTCCTTGCAGACTGGAGCACAGCAGGGGGCCAGTGCCCTGGGGCAGGTGGGTTCTGATGTCTGAGTAGAGAGCTGACTGGGTGCAGGATCCTCACGGGGGGCTGAGGGGACGTATCTGCTGCTCGCTGATTGGCTGGGCACAAGATCCTGGGGGGGGGGGGGGGGGGGGGGGGG
>QXTE01000895.1:0-12500 GCA_003942145.1 Platysternon megacephalum
TGGCCAGGGCACTTAACAATGGCTAGGGCAGACGGAAGTAAAACTGCATACAGGAGAGCAGCGATGTAGGGGTCATTCTTAATAGGGGTACTGGCGGAGGTAAGGAAACCCCGAGCTTGCCAGAGGGTGCCAAAGTCATGTACAGCCCCAAAAGCATAGCGGGAGTAAGTGTAAATGGTGGTGGAGTGTCCCTCCGCCAAAAAGCAGGCACGGGTGAGGGCAACTAATTCGGCAACTTGCGCTGAGGTTACAGAAGGTAAAGGCACAGCTTCTAGGGTTTCAGAGAGTGACACTACAGCGTATCCTGCAAGGAGACGACCTTGGTTGTCTTGAAAACAGGAACCATCAGTAAACAAAACAAGGTCAGAGTTAGGGAGAGGGGCATCAGAAAGGTCAGAGCGCAGGACGGTAACAGCAGAGACAGTTGCAAGGCAGTCGTGGGGATCACCGTCATTAGACAAAGGAAGGAGAGTGGCAGGGTTTAACTGAGAACAACGCTTTATGGTGATATATGAAGCCGCCAGCAGTAAAAGTTCATACCTGGTAAGGTGGGCGGAGGAGATGTGGCCTGTGTTACGTTGTAACAGCAGGGTTTCCACAGAGTGAGGGACCATGAGGGTAAGAGGAGAGCGGAGGACAAGGGATTCGGACATTTCGACTAGGCGCGCCGTGGCAGCCACAGCGCTCAGGCAGGGGGACAAGCCTCGGGCCACAGGGTCCAAAGTGGCAGAGAAATAAGCCACTGGGCGGTTCTTGTCTCCGTGCACCTGAGTGAGAACTCCCAGTGCACACCCAGATTGTTCCTGGCAGAAAAGGGTCAAAGGCTTAGAATAGTCAGGCAGCCCTAAGGCGGGGGCAGAAGCCAAACCCTGTTTGAGGGAAACAAAGGCAGAGTCGGCCTCAGGGGGCCACGGCACGGGGTCAGGCACAGAGACTCGAGTGAGTTCCTGGAGAGGTTTTGCAAGGGAGGCATATTGGGGAATCCATTGCCTGCAAAATCCAGCCATGCCCAAAAACTTTCGGACCTGGCGTGGGGAGCGGGGTCGGGGAAAGCTGAGGATAGCCTGGACGCGGGCGGGAGAAAGTGTACAGGAACCCTGGGAGAGGAGAAAACCAAGGTATGTGACAGAGGCTTGACAGAGCTGTAGCTTAGAGCGAGAAGCCTTGTGACCCTTCTTTGCTAGGGCAGTGAGGAGCACTAAAGAATCAGTTTCTGAGGCAGACAACGAAGGGGAACAGAGGAGTAGATCATCTACATATTGGACTAGTGTGGACCCGGACGGGAAAACAAGGTCAGCGAGGTCTCGGGCTAATGCTTGGGAAAAGTGAGATGGGCTTTCAGTGTACCCCTGAGGGAGCGTGGCCCATGTGTACTGCTGCCCCTTGTAAGAAAAGGCAAAAAGATACTGGGAGTCAGGGTGAACCGGGACAGTAAAGAAAGCAGAGCACAAATCAACAACAGTAAAATGAGCTGCACCTGGTAGGATAGAAGCCAGAATCGTTGCTGGATTAGGGACAACAGGAAAGGCGGGTATAACAATGCGGTTAATGGCTCGAAGATCCTGAATAAATCACCACGATTTACCATCAGCTTTTCGAACTGGGAGGATAGGGTGTTACAGGGGCTGGAGAAGGGGACAATAATGCCTTGTTCCCGCAGGGTGGTCATGACCGGAGCAATGCCAGCCTCTGCTTCGGGGTTTAAAGGGTATTGAGACAGGCGAGGTAGGGGTTTGGAGGAGTCAACAGTAATGCAGACGGGGTCAGTATTTAAGTGGCCCACTTCAGATGGGTGGGTTGACCACAGAGAGGATGGGACCTGCGAAATTAGGTGTTCAAGGGATGGGATCAATGGGTAACAGGGGACCGGAGTGGAAAGGGGAGTTTCAGACAGCAAGGAGGCCACAGAATCACTCAGAGAGGACTGGGGGATTGGTAAGTAGACACCATCCGGGGAACAATAGATCCCGACCCAAAAGGTTTACCGGAGTGGAATCAGAGAGAAGGAAGGCATGATCCGCGGAAAGGGGACCAACCTGGACCGGTAGAGGTTTTGAAAGGGGATAAGGGGTTGGGATTCCCGTAATACCCACAGCGGACACGGTTTTTCCGGAGCCGGGAACCTTAGGCAGATCGGTAGTACGAACTGCAGAGAGGGAAGCTCCCGTATCAACAAGGAAAGGGAGAGAAAGATCATTGATAGTCAAAACACACTCACCCGTGGGAGTGAGAGGTAGTAAAGGAGCTAAAATTTCCTGAGGTTCCCCGGCGTCCCGTCATTGCTGTGGGACAAAGTAGGGCTGGGGATTGTCGGGCTGTGCCGACAGGGGGCCTAGCTGGTTATTTACAGAGCTATCAGCCTGGCGCGGACACTCGTTCTTCCAATGTCCGGGCTGCTTACAGTAATTACAAACATCCCCACAACCCGAAATTCCAGTTCCACTACCCCTCCCGCGACCACGTCCCCGTCCCTGGAACCTTCCCCGTCCCCGGTACTGTTTGCCCTGCCCTGAATAATGCTGTATTTGCAGGGCCATTAACTTTTGTGAGGACTGTTCCTCCTTTCCTTTCAGAGCGCGTTGGCAGTGCTCTGCCACTGTTTGCAATTTGTCCATGGTTTCGGTCTCCCACCCAACACTTATTCGCTTTAGCATACGGCCAATAGCAGGTAGGAGGCCATTAACAAACGCAGGAGCCAGGGCGCCCTGTCCATTTTCACCCGGTTGCTGTAAACCAGAATGTTGCAGAAAAACATCAGTCAGCCGGGTGCGATAGTCGCCCGGGTTTTCTCCCTGTCGCTGTTTACAGCCGTGTATGGCCGCCCAGTTGGTTTTAGGAGTCCATACTCGAGGGATGGCTTCAAGTCGATTTTTAGCTCGGTCCTTACACCTTTTCCGGTATTCAGCGTCAGGACCGGTGTCTGGCAAATTCGAGTGGCGTTCACTGATGGGCCAATTGGCGGCTGTGAGCCATTTTCATGTCGCTAGGGGTTACAAGTAGCTTGCACAGCTGCAGGGGGTCTGCCTCAGAGGTTCATAGGTGTCACATACTAACAAAAATTCCTCTGCGAATTTGGTAGGATTTTCCAGGGGCTTTGGAAAGCCTTTTACAATTGAAAGGAGCTCTGTGTGAGTCCAGGGTTTATAGCTCCAAGCGGGACCCCCGTCTTGGCCCCCAGTATGCAGGATTCGGAGGGGAGCCTGGACAGAGCGCAAGCAACGGGCCCAATCCTTATCCGGGCTATCTTTGCATGTATAAGACAAAGCAGAGGAGTCAGGCAGACTGGAGGGTTTGGGGGAACGAGGGGTTTTTCTTTACAGGCCTGAGCAGTACCGGAGGAATGGGCCTGGGTGGCATTGGACGGTCCGGACTGGTCTGAACTGGTGATCTCTGAGAATTGTTCCTGAACTGGGGAGGCTGGTGACCGTCTATTGATCCGACGCAAGGCTGCCAAGCCAATTAATGCGTCTTCCTCATTGTCGTCCCCAGAATTTAACAAGGGGTTTTCTTCGTCCTTTTCCACAATGAGATGGGAGTATGAAGGGGGTTTGGATCGATCTGAGTCTGCTCGGAGAACGGGGTAAAGGGGAGCACTCGGTCTGGTGGTGGGAGAGGAGGTTTCCAATAAAGCTTTTAACTTATCATTTGAATCTTTGAGAGAAGCGAGTTTCAATTCTGTCCACCTACAATTTGCCTCTTCCCACCACTGCATGAAACAATCAACCTCTCCTCTAGCCAATTTAGTTTTAGGTTGGCCGAGTTTGTCTTTTAGGACATCCACTCGGTCTTTGTCCCAAGATCCTAACAGTGGCCACTGAGTTTTGGGATCCCCCTGAGTTAACCTAGACCATTTTTCCAGAAATTTACAGAGGTCCGGACCCTTCCTAAAATACATAAAATGAGCCGGTGTTCCTTTAGGGAACTGTCCCGACTTAGACGTCTGGTTACCCATACAGGAGGACTTTACACACACCAATCACACAAGAAGGAAATTCGGGTTTGTCAGAGCGATGCCGGGTGCAACACACAAAAGGAGCCCACAGGCTACTGCCTCAATCGCCCTTGCTTTCACACCAAGGGTTTCACCCAAGGTGCGGTGCGGCTGCGATTGTGCAGATTTCACTCACTCAGACCGCGGGGACAGGAACCCCTTGGTCGGACGATCCCCGGACGGAGACGGCACCCAGACTCAAACACTCCACAGGAGGACGGATAGACACAGAGACAGGACAGTCCTCAATCCGGACAAAACACAGAAATAATTACCTGACCAGATTCCTGATGTCAGATCCCGGGATCCCTACCAGAACAGAGTGGGAACCGACAAGTTCGATGGCGTAGACTTCACTGTGGTCGTGCGCCCTTCCGTTCAGGAGGACCGCTCAGGCCAAATGCCCAGGTGCCGGCTGCCACGGTTGTCCTGCAAAAACGGTCAGGAATCACACGGCCCCAGTGAAGACGGTTGCCATCTCAGTGGGACCTCCAAATTGTCAAAGTCAGATTCAGGACTCACAATTTGTCAGACCACTCTGTTTATTAGCACAGCGCTCTGCTAATACACCCAGATAATGTGAGCACCATGCAAGACTCAAACTATCTTCTTTATACAGATAAAAGGGGGGCAAACTTAACAAGAAAACAAAGGAAGCAAAACTGATAAGTTTACCTGTGGCCAGACACACACATCTTATTTCCTTACTAACTCTTACCGATCTCCTCTCAATGTCCCACCATTAGCTTAAGTGGACTCATTGTTCTATATCTTAATGTTTCTCTTCCTGACAACTATATTTCAACATTCCTCATTCCTGCTTAAAGGAACATTCCTCATTTCTTTAACCCATTGCATTTTTACAATATAATTCATTCTACTTTCACAATTGCCTCTTCATGCTCCAGCTTCCCCCCAAAATGTTCTTACTCTTGGACTGTGAGTTCTGTTTGCACTGTTGTGTTCATGAAAAGTTTGTATGTAGTAAGGGATGTTACCACGGTGTGGTGAGAGGACTCATGAGATGTGGCCCGTGGGGGGCTCCACCGGGCCGTACCAGGGACTCCTAGGGGCCCCGCTGGCGGTGTGACACCGAGGCATCTGTGCCATGTGCGGAGGCACCTGAGCTGGGATGGGAAAGCTTTGTCCCCAGGGCGGTTTCCCTCCACTCCAGGCTCTCGAGGGTGGGGCCATAGGAAACCGGGAGGGGATTTGGCACATGGCTGTGTAGGGGTGGTGAGGTTGCGCCGGCATAATGTGGAGTTTTGCGTCACGTGCCAGAAGAATCTTCCCAGAAGATGGTGCTCAAAATGAACCGCTCGTCACTGAGCCGGGCTGCGGATTGGGAGTGCAGGACGGAGCGCAGCAATCCCCGGTCCCGCTCCCCCGGCACAGCGCAGCAATCCCCGGTCCCGCTCCCCCGGCACAGCGCAGCAATCCCCGGTCCCGCTCCCCCGGCAGAGCGCAGCAATCCCCGGCCCCGCTCCCCCGGCAGAGCGCAGCAAGTCCCCGGCCCCGCTCCCCCGGCAGAGCTCAGTAATCCCCGGTCCCGCTCCCCCGGCAGAGCGCAGCAATCCCCGGTCCCGCTCCCCCGGCAGAGCGCAGCAAGTCCCCGGCCCCGCTCCCCCGGCAGAGCTCAGTAATCCCCGGTCCCGCTCCCCCGGCAGAGCGCAGCAATCCCCGGTCCCGCTCCCCCGGCAGAGCGCAGCAAGTCCCCGGCCCCGCTCCCCCGGCAGAGCTCAGTAATCCCCGGTCCCGCTCCCCCGGCAGAGCGCAGCAATCCCCGGTCCCGCTCCCCCGGCAGAGCGCAGCAAGTCCCCGGCCCCGCTCCCCCGGCAGAGCTCAGTAATCCCCGGTCCCGCTCCCCCGGCAGAGCGCAGCAATCCCCGGTCCCGCTCCCCCGGCAGAGCGCAGCAAGTCCCCGGCCCCGCTCCCCCGGCAGAGCTCAGTAATCCCCGGTCCCGCTCCCCCGGCAGAGCGCAGCAATCCCCGGTCCCGCTCCCCCGGCAGAGCGCAGCAAGTCCCCGGCCCCGCTCCCCCGGCAGAGCGCAGCAATCCTGGGTCCCGCTCCCCCGGCAGAGCGCAGCAATCCCCGGTCCCGCCCCCCTGGCAGAGCACAGCAATCCCCGTTCCCGCTCCCCCGGCGGAGCTCAGGAATCCCTGGTCCCGCTCCCCGGCAGAGCGCAGCAATCCCCGGTCCCCCTCCCCCGGCAGAGCTCAGCAATCCCCGGCCCCGCTCCCCCGGCAGAGCTCAGCAATCCCCGGCCCCGCTCCACAGGCAGAGCGCAGCAATCCCCGGCCCCGCTCCCCCGACAGAGCGCAGCAATCCCCGGTCCCGCTCCCCCGGCACGGCGCAGCAATCCCCGGTCCCGCCCCCCCGGCAGAGCTCAGCAATCCCCTGTCCCGCTCCCCCGGCAGAGCGCAGCAATCCCGGGTCCCGCTCCCCCGGCAGAGCTCAGCAATCCCTGGTCCCGCTCCCCGGCAGAGCGCAGCAATCCCCGGTCCCCCTCCCCCGGCAGAGCTCAGCAATCCCCGGCCCCGCTCCACCGGCAGAGCGCAGCAATCCCCGGCCCCGCCCCCCCGGCAGAGCTCAGCAATCCCCGGCCCCGCTCCCCCGGCAGAGCTCAGCAATCCCTGGTCCCGCCCCCCGGCAGAGCGCAGCAATCCCCGGTCCCGGTCCCGCTCCCCCGGCAGAGCTCAGCAATCCCTGGTCCCGCTCCCCGGCAGAGCGCAGCAATCCCCGGTCCCGGTCCCGCTCCCCCAGCAGAGCTCAGCAATCCCCGGCCCCGCTCCCCCGGCCCGGCGCAGCACTCCCCGCCCCCGCTCCCCCGGCAGAGCGCAGCCAGCCCCGGCCCCGCTCCCCCGGCAGAGCGCAGCAAGTCCCCGGCCCCGCTCCCCGGCAGAGCGCAGCAATCCCCGGTCCCCCTCCCCCGGCAGAGCTCAGCAATCCCCCGTCCCGCACCCCCGGCAGAGCGCCGCAATCCCCGGTCCCGCTCCCCCGGCAGAGCTCAGCAATCCCCCGTCCCGCTCCCCCGGCCGAGCGCAGCAATCCCCGGTCCCGCCCCCCCGGCAGAGCGCAGCAATCCCCGGTCCCGCTCCCCCGGCAGAGCGCAGCAATCCCCGGCCCCGCTCCTGCGACCGGAGCGTCGCAAGGCCCCTCTCCCCCTGCTGGAGCGTGGAAACCCTCGGCCCCGCTCCCCCGCTAGAGCTCGAGGTTCAGATAAAAACCTTCCGTGGGCCGCAAGCGTCCTGCAGGCCGTAGTTTGCCCGGCCCTGATTTAGGGCAAGGTTGGGGTTTACATTTCCTTTTAGGATTAAGGTAAATGTTAAGTTTGGGGCTAGGACCGGGATAAAGAAGATGAGAATTTGACCCCCCCAGAATGACGTAGGAAGTGCAAAGCCAATCACGCTCCGATCCCGACAGTGAAGGGGGGTTGTACCACAGAGGGGAAATCCAGCCTCTTCTCTCTGAGGCCCAGATAACAAAACCTGAGCTCGCTCCACTACAGAACTTGTGTCTCTTATAAACAGGGCGATATGCAAATAAAGGTGAGCGTCTCCTCTTTAAATCTGTGCCTCTCTCTGCCCAGGCTGCACCCGGGGAGAAAATCCGCAGCCCCTGGGTCTGTGCAGTGACCGGCCAGTCCCCTGAGAACTTTCCCCTCCAGCACCAGGGAAAATGAGTCTCTGTCTCCTAGTTTTCATTGCTGCGGCTTTGGGAGGTATTTTCTCCCCAGTCAATCTACTGAAGGGCGAGGGACTGTCTGTGAGTGACACTGCAGTGGCTGTGATTGATAACAGCTTTATTCTGTTACCTCGCACCTTTATTGGACTATGTGATTAATGTGGGTCATTTTCCCCCTTTGATTTAAATTCACCCCGTCAATGTACCGTTGCCTGGTTTTCTCCCTTCTCCCCAGGGGACGCTCGCAGGTGGTTCTGAGCCAGTCGGGGCCAGCGCTGAAGAAGCCCGGAGAGTCCCATACGCTGCAATGTGCCACCAGCGGGTTCACTCTGAGCAGCACCTGGATGGGCTGGATCAGACGGGAGCCCGGGAAGGGGCTGGAGTGGCTGGCCAGGTTCTATGGTCCCTCCACCCACAGTTACGCCTCCTCCATGCAGGGGAGATCTGCAGCCTTCAAGGACAGCACCACTTTCTGCTTGCACAGGAACAGCCTGAAAGCCGAGGACACCGCCGTGTAGAGACACTGACACCCGGTGAGGGGAAGCCAGGCTGGGCTCAGACAAAACCCTGCCTGGCAGCTGCAGCAGAGGCGGTTCGCCGGCTGGGGGCGCTGCCCGGACACAGAGGGGAAGGAACCCGGTGATGGGAGCATCGGAGAGACTGGCCAGGGAAGAAATGCAGGTCCCCGGATTATAAATATGTGCAGGGCAGCAGCATTTCTAAATGGATTTTAATTATTCACCCTGGAATTCCTCTGAACATCAGACACTGCCATGCTAAGAGCTCGTCTGACCCCTTTTCTGTGCCAGAGACAGAAACACAGAAACACACACACACAAACACAGCGACACATCTCAACACAAACACAGAAACACAGACACACAAACACAGCGACACATCTCAACACGTAAACACAGCAACACAGACACACCAGAAGTATACACACAAACACATGCTTGCAAACACAACAATATATACAAACGGATATGAACACAAGAAAACTCACATGCAATCACACACACTTAGGTCTTCAGGCACCCATACCAACACCTACACACAAACACACAATCACACAAGCTCCCTGCACACCCACATCCGTAATTTCAAGCACTCACACAACTATATACACGTGAAAACACGCGTGAAAATACACACAGAAAAAGCTTTCAGACAATTTCTAAGTGTATTAAAGGTGCAGACACTGGATTTGAAAAGACTTTGCAAATTCTGCTCTTAGGGCTGGTCCACACTAGGGGCGGGATCGAACTAAGGTACTTCGACTTCAGCTACGCGAATAGCGTAGCTGAAGTCGAAGTACCTTAGTTCGAACTAACGCGACTTACCTCGCGTCCGCGCGGCGCCGCGATCGAAGTTCGCGGCTCCCACTTCGAACTCCAGTACTCCGCTCGCCCTGCAGGAGTACCGGAGTTCGAAGTAGCGCGTTCGGGGATCGATTTATCGCGTCCAGACAAGACGCGATAATTCGATCCCCGATACTTCGATGGCTACCCGCCGATCCGGGCGGGTAGTCTGGACGGGGCCTTAGTTACCCTGTCCTAAATCCGGATCCATCCCCTGCACTAAACTGAATTATTCAAGATTTCTAGTGCCTAACTGAGAACAGAGTCTGACCTAACACGGAGTGACCCGTTCCACCAGTGTAGAGAGCTGGTCGGCCGCCTTTACCTACCCGTTACTGCGCGGTGCATGGCGGGTGTCCGTAGATTGCTTTCCCATAGTGCTCAGCACCAACCAGAGTCGCAGCACGGCTGGGAATTTATTTCCCGGTCTGCCACTTATTTCCTCGGTGATCTTGGGCAAGTCACTTCACATCCAAGTGCTTCAGTTTCCCCTTGGGCAAAATCTGGGGATAATGCCGCTTAACTTCTTTGTAAAACGCTCGGAAATGTGTGGATGAAAACCACTGTAGAGGAAACAGTTTTTACTTATCACCATCATCTCTACTGTGATTATCTCCCCCAGCTCCTGCAGAAATGATATTGAGTCTTTGACAGGCTGAGGCCCAGGCCCCAGGACCTCACTAATATTGGGCAAGATCCTTCATTCCTCAATCCCATCAGTAATCTCGTTATAATCAGTGAGATTTGGTATTTTACCCACACCAATGAATCTGCCCAGGACTCTTCTACTAATCTGATAGCTCCGAGAGTTTTCTGCTTCAATCACAGCTGCTGATCCTCTGAAGGAAGCATCCGCTTCATCTAATTAGCTCTGTTCTAGTGATGAGTCCATTGCCTCTGCTGAAGACATTTACAATTGACATTTCAAGGAACAACTAACAACTTTGTGGCCTCAGGGCTATGAACACAGGGCCTGACACAGCTCACGTTGCACTAAACGGGAGGGTTTCCGTGGAGTTATGAAGGGTTTTGCGTCAGGCGACAAAGAGTCCTGTGGCACCTTATAGACTAACAGACGTATTGGAGCAGCAGCTTTCGTGGGTGAATACCCACTTCGTCAGACGCAGATGAAGACATTTTTGCCCAGGTTAATCATGTCACCCGACCTGCTGTTTTCTCCTGGGAAGGAAAATCCATCAGTTGCTGCATCGGGGAATGGCCCAAGGCCAAATGAAGGCAAGGGAGGCAGCACTCATTCCACTCATGTCAGTGATCTTTGCAGCACACCCAGAGTAATCGATTTGTTTGTCTTAGTTAGGGGTTCTCAAACTGGGGGTCGCGACCCCTCAGGGGGTCCTGACATTATTACATGGGGGGCTGGGGTCGCAAGCTGTCAACCTCCACCCTAAACCCTGCTTGCCTCCAGCATTTACAATGATGTTAAATATATTTAAAAGTGTGTTTAATTTTATTAGAGGGGTCACACTCAGAGGCTTGCTGTGTGAAAGGGGTCACCAGTAAAAGAAGTTTGAGACTCACTCTTAGATATGCACCATCAGATCTCAGCACCTCATACTTTTTATCGCATCTATCCGCACTACACCCCGGTGAGGCAGGAAGGTCCCGTTATCCCGATTTCACAGCCTGAGAACTGAGGTGCACCGATGGGAGTTGGGCGCTGCGGTGCTTTAGAAAATCCCGCTTGAGGCGTCAATACTTAGAACAATCCGGCCCCAGGTGCCTTGCCCCGAGTGACACAGGAAGTCTGGGACAGGGCAGGGAACCGAGCCTGGGTATGCGGGGTCCCAGGTGAGCGCCCTGCCCCCTGAATGATCCTGAATGGGGGGAGGGATAGCTCAGTGGTTTGAGCATTGGCCTGCTAAACCCAGGGTTGTGAGTTCAATCCTTGAGGGGACCACTTAGGGATCTGGGTCAAAATTGGTCCTGCTAGTGAAGGCAGGGGGCTGGACTCGATGACTCTTCAGGGTCCCTTCCAGCTCTATGAGATAGGTATATATATTCCCCGCTTCCCTGAGCCACTTCCTGAATCCCCAGGCAGGTAAATTGGGCTCGTTAAGTGAGGAGGTTTGATGTGTCACCAGGAGGGGGACATGCAAATAGGGGTGTGTGATGTTATCTGATTAACATATGACCATGTAGATAATTGTTGCAACCACTGTTCTATATTTGCAGCAAGTATTGTACAAAGGTTGTGGAGTGAGGTGTCTATGAAAATGTTAGGATTTGCTGGTTAGGATTATGCTCTCTGCGTGCATGTATCATTTTTGTATTTGAAGATATAAATATTGGCTCTATACTTGGATTTCAAATGTGGGCTCCTGGGGTACTGCCCACAAGGTAACTAGCCAGCACATCTTGGAGGGACTGTTCAAATTAAGTGGTTCATCAAGAAACACTTGGTTGACAATGGACCATGGGAGACGCCCATCTACAAGATTTGCTGCAAATATATAACAGTGGTTACAACAATGATCTATATGGTCATATTCTAATCAGATAACGTCACACCAAATATTCTATTACATTGATATGGGTTAACAGGAATTATTATCTGCCAAACAGAAGCCCAAATAGTCCCATGTTCACCTCTCAGTTCCCGTGTGGGGATAGAAAGCAGGAGAGGTGAAAACACAAACCCCGGCAGCTATAAAAGGGAACAAGGCTGTTCCCCAGATCCCCGTTGGTCAATGCCATAGAGCTGTGTCGTGTCTGTTTATAGATTTATTTGACTCCCTGCCCTGTACATTGTCTCCCTTCTATCAGCCTCATCAGTGAACTGGTCTCCAGCCAGTCTGAGAGCCTAGGACCATGAGCCACCCACCCTCATCGTCTGAGCATCCTTCAGTGTAACTGTCTGTGGGACATTCCCTGAGAACATTCTCTCTCTCTCTCTCTCTCTCTCTCTCTCCAGTGTGTGGGAATGAGTGTGGGGATATGAAAGGGAACATGAGTGGTAATGGGAATGGAGATCTGTGTTTCAGCGCGAATGCTGATACTTGTCTGAAAGTCAGTGGGAATGGAAATATTTGTTGTTGTTTTTGTTGTTATCCCTCAATATTACATCCTGGGGATGGTTTAGAAACACGTAACGTTCATATCACACGAGTTCTTTACACACAACCAGGAGAAAGCTTCTGTCTACACTTTATTGCTTATTAATAATTAACTAAGTAAATGATCTCGGTGACGATGCTCAGCGGTGATAGATTTGGTGCTGGTTGTGGGCCTAGTGCCTAGGGTCTCCAGAGGCTGGGAATGGGCGACAGGGGGTGGATCACGCGGTGATTCCCTGTTCTGTTCATTCCCTCTGGGGCACCTGGCACTGGCCACTGTCGGGAGACAGGACACTGGGCTAGATGGACCCTTGGTCTGACCCAGTCTGGCCGTTCTTATGTTCTTAATTATAGTCTAGGCTCCCATAGTCCCAGGCACGGTACAAACA
>QXTE01000895.1:17500-22100 GCA_003942145.1 Platysternon megacephalum
TACAAAGTGCCCAGCGTGGCTGGTTCTCCCACTGTTCCCTGGTTATTTTCATTCGCTCCTTGAATCCGGCGCTAATAAATGACCGGTTTCCTCTGCGACTGAGCTTCATTTACAATCTGCCCCTTTCCCCCCTTCTCCCCCAGCGGCCGCTCGCAGGTGGTTCTGAGCCAGTCGGGGCCAGCGCTGAAGAAGCCCGGAGAGTCCCATACGCTGCAATGTGCCACCAGCGGGTTCACTCTGAGCAGCGCCTGGATGGGCTGGATCAGACAGGAGCCCGGGAAGGGGCTGGAGTGGCTGGCGCTGTATTACAATGAGGGAAGCAAGTCCTACGCCTCCTCCGTGCAGGGCCGATTCACAGCCTCCAAGGACAGCGCCAACTTCTACCTGCAAATGAGCAGCCTGAGAGCGGAGGACACCGCCGTGTATTACTGCGCCAGACACAGTGAGGGGCAGCGAGTCTGAGCTCAGACAAAAACCTTCCCCTGCAGTAACAGCGCAACGTGTCCGCTGCTGAGGGCGCAACCAGCCCTGACTGGCAGGGACAGGGGATGGGAGCAGCCCCGAGAAACTCTCCCCGGCTATAAATAGCTGCAGACTGGCATAATTTCATCATCGCTTTAATTCACTCACGCTGGAATTCCTCTGAGCATCAGACACTGTGTTGGAAAGATTATTCTCTTCCCCCCTTTCTTTTCTATTCCAGACACACAGACAAAACAGTGCTGCTTACAGAAAAATACGCACACACACACAAGCACATTCAGGCAATCACTGCTACACAAAAACACAGAAGTACACACACTGAGGAAACGTGCAAACACACATATAACCACATTAATATATACAATCGCTCAAAAGCAAATACACCACTAAACACACACACAAAAGCAAGCGCAAAAACACAAACAAATAAACGCATCCATCTATATACACCCAGAAACACACACATATGAACAGGTACATGCATAAACACATATAAACAAACACACAAACAGCCACACAAATACAATTACTGTGTATGCATCAAACATAAAGCCAGTCCGGGTCAGACAAAAGCCTTCCTGAGAGCAGCAACACAAAGAGTTCACCGCCTGCCAGGCGCTATGAGCCACAGACTGCAAGTAACACGGTGACGGGAGCATCGGAGAGACGGGTCGGGGGGAATGTAGGGCTCTGGATTATAAATATTTGGAAGCCAATTGCAGTTCCACATGGGTTTTAATGATTCACCCTGAAATTGCTCCACCTCAGACACTACCATGCTAAGAGCTATTCTCACCCCTTTTTCTATTCCAAACACACAAATAAAAACACACACAAACATACAGAAACAACTGAACACGTACATGAACACGTACAATCAAAGAACTGGAAGGGACCTCGAGAGGCCACCACGTCCCGTCTCCTGCACTCATGGCAGGACCAAGCACCATCTAGACCATCCCTGACAGGTGTTTGTCCAACCTGCTCTTAAAAATCTCCAGTGATGGAGATTCCACAACCTCCCTAAGCAATTTATTCCAGTGCTTAACCACCCTGACAGTTAGGAAGTGTTTCCTAATGCCCACCCTAATCCTCCCTTGCTACAATTTAAGCCCATTGCTTCTTGTCCTATCATCAGAGGTTAAGGAGAATAATTTTTCTCCCTCCTCCTTGTAACAACCTTTTAGATATTTGTAAATAGTTATCATGTCCCCTCTCAGTCTTCCCTTTTCCAGACTAAACAAACCCAATTCTTTCAATCTTCCCTCATAGGTCATGTTTTGTAGACCTTTCATCATTTTTGTTGCTCTTCTCTGGACTTTCTCCTATTTGTCCACATCTTTCCTGAAATGTGGCACGCAGAACTGGACACAATACTCCAGTTGAGGCCTAATCAGTGTGGAGTAGAGCGGAAGAATTACTTCTCGTGTCTTGCTTTCAACATTCCTGTCAATACATCCCAGAATGATGTTTGCTTTTTTTGCAACAGTGTTACACTGTTGACTCATATTTAGCTTGTGGTCCACTATGACCCCTAAACTCCTTTCCACAGGACTCCTTCCTAGGCTGTCATTTCCGATTCTGTATGTTTGCATCTGATTGTTCCTTCCTAATGCAGTACTTTGCATTTGTCCTTAACATAAACACATGAACACAGACACCCATGGTTCAAATCCACAAATATAGACAAACACATATGAGCCCAAAACCACTCACATAGAATCACACACACACACTTAGTTCTTCAATCCCCAATACAAACACATATATACATCAACACACATACAATGACACACGCACCCGACACATGTACCCGGACCTTCAAGCACTCACAGGAATAAATAAACACAGAAACACACATGCAAATACACACACACACATACACAGAAAAGCCTCTCAGATAATATCTGGGTGGTATGTTTAAGGTGAAGAGGTTGGAAGGAATGAAAAGACTTAGCCAAATCTGCTCTCACTTTCACTGGCCTAAATCCGGAGTCAATCCCCTGTACTAAACTCCAGATATATATTGAGTAACTGAGAAGAGAAACTGACCTAGGATGGAGTGGGAAATATTTAATCAGCCTAGAGAGGCAGTCTACTGCCTCCATCTGCCCTTTACTGTCTTGTGCATTGCAGGTGGTACCCATAGTGGTAAGCACCAAACTGAGACTCAGTGGAGCTGGGAATTTATTTCCAATTCTGTCTCGTATTTCCTGGTTGATCATGGACAAGTCGCTTCACTACCGTGTGCCTCAATTTCCCCATATAAAAAACCGGGTGTAATCCTCCTTCTTTGTTAAGGGCTCTGAAATGTATGGAGGAAAACCAGTATATGCAAGCTAGGGTTATCATCATCACCATCTTCATCTTTCCCTTAATGCTCAAGCTGAAATGATGTTGAATCTTTGACAGGCTAAAGTCCATGAGTTACTAATATTGGTTTAATTCCATAATTCCTTAATCGCATCAATAATCTCACTATAATTAATTAGTTTCGCTATTTTATCCATACCTAGGAATCTGCCCAGGGCTCTCCTACTAGTCTGATTGCTCTGAGAGTTTTCTGCTTCCATCACAATTTATTCGCTGCACCATAATTAGCTCTGGCTTAGTGATAACTCCGTTGCCTCTTGTGAAGACATTTAAATTGACATTTCGAGCAAGAGCCAACAACTTTGCTGACTCGGGTTTATGAGCACAGGACCTGACACAGCTCACCATGTACTCAGCGGGACGCTTTCCACTAACTTGTAATGGGCTTTCCATCAGGCCCTAGGAGAATTTAAGAGGCTTTTCTTATACTGTACTAGACAATTTTGCTTGGCTTAATCAGGTCATCAAACCAGCCGTTTGCTCAGGGGAAGGAATATCAACTAATAGCTGCATTGGGAAAAGTTCCAAGGCCTAATGAAGGCAATGGAAGGACTCATTCCATTCATGTCAGTGATCTTGGGATCACACCCAGAGTAACAGATTTTTCCTCTCTTAGATACACATATGGGAGCAATCTGTCACAGCAGCAAAACTGTCCTGCATAATACTCACCAGCAACTACACACCACACAACAGAAACACTAACCAACCCCTGCAACAAACCCCGTTGCCAACTCTGTCCGCATATCTATTCAAGGGACACCATCATAGGACCCAACCACATCAGCCACACCATCAGGGGCTCGTTCACCTGCACATCTACCAATGTGATATATGCCATCATGTGCCAGCAATGCCCCTCTGCCATGTACATTGGCCAAACCGGACAGTCTCTACGCAAAAGAATAAATGGACACAAATCAGACATCAAGAATTGTAACATTCAAAAACCAGTAGGAGAGCACTTCAATCTCCTGGACACTCAATAACAGACTTAAAGGTGGCCATTCTTCAACAAAAAAAACTTCAAAAACAGACTTCAATGAGATACTGCAGAACTGGCATTAATTTGCAAACTTGACACCATCAAATTAGGCCTGAATAAAGACTGGGAGTGGCTGGGTCACTACAAAATTTCCCCTCTGTTGATACTCACACCTTCTCGTCAACTGNTGCCACAAGAACTCCTCGTTGTTTTTACTGATACAGACTAACACGGCTACCCCTCTGAAACCTCTCCTCAGCATTTCCTAGGGCAGAGGTGGGCAAACTATGGCCCACAGGTCACATCTGGCCTGTGGGACTGTCCTGCCCGGCCCTTGAGCTCCTGGCTGAGGATGCTCACCCCCGCCCCTCCCCCACTGTCCCCTCACCCCGCAGCCTCAGCTCGCCACGTTGCCAGCACTCTGGGGGGCGAGGCTGCTCTAGACTGCGCGGCGGCGTGGCTGGCTCTGGCCGGGCAGCGCGGCTGCCTTTCCTGGTGCTCGGAGTGGTACGGTAAGGGGGAGTGGGGGTCCCTGGGGGCAGTCAGGGGACATGGAGCAGGGGGTGGTTGGATAGGCATGGGAGTTCCGGGGAGCCTGTCAGGTGACAGTCCCAAGGGGGTCTCTGTGACCGAATCCATCACACCCTGCTCAAAGCAGGACCAACCCCAGCTAAATCATCCCAACCAAGGCTTTGCCAACCTGGGCCTTAAAAACCTCTAAGGAAGGAGATTCTACCACCTCCCTAGGTAACCCATTCC
>QXTE01000896.1:0-19098 GCA_003942145.1 Platysternon megacephalum
ATCTAGTGATTAGAGCGGGGGGTGGGGGTTGGGATCAGAGGTGCTCGGTGCTGCACAAATATGCAGTGAGAGAAAGCCGCCGCCCTAAAGCAGAGCCCTGAGTATAACTAGACCGTGCAGGCACCTCACTGCATCTACAGGAAACCTGTGGGCCGGGTTCTGATCTCAGCCCCCGGGGTCAATCCGGAGTCACCCCTGACTGCACTGGGGGCAGAGCTGGGTTCTGATCTCAGCCTGCTGGGGTCAATACAAGGAGGTTGAACTGAGTTTTGCGGTGAAGGTTCAGGGCTCAGCTCCTCTTTTCCTCTCCCCCGCCCCCTCTCCAACCCCCGTCCTTTACACTAAATTTTCCCTGGCCGCACGGATACTCACGTCCCAACACCCCGCTCCACCCGGCCAGCCAGAAGTTTGGAAAGGAGATGGGTTGTTACGGACCAGATCCCAGAGTGACTGGGTCCTACAGATCAGCCAGGCCCCCTCCCCGCCACGTGCACACGCCCTGGTCTCAGATCCCCCGTTATGGGCACACGCCCTGGCTGTCTCCGATGCTCACTGAGGAGGAGGAGCGAGCAGCGGCACAGGAGCCGGTGAACAGGGCTGCTAACAGGGGAGTTTGAGTGGGAGTTCCGTTGGAGGAGAAGGTATTTGTATTTGCGTCTGTCTTTGTAGTGCTTGTATCTGTAGAGGCCTGTAAGGGCAGAGTGCTGGGAGGGCAGCCGAGCCCTGATTAGGGGGCGGAGCTTGGCTGAGGAGAGGGCCTATAAGAGCGGCCACGCAGCCAGGCAGCGGCACAGGAGCCAGCAAACAGGGCTGCTAACAGGGGAGTTTGAGTGGGAGTTTACAGGGGGAGGTGGAAGGGCGTGGTGCCTTGTGTGCTGTGTTCCCCAGGTGAAGAGGGCACAGGTGGGAAGGCAGACAGAGGCAGAGACAACAGCAGCCATGAGCCGAGCAGCAGAGGACACAATGCGGATGATTGCATGTAGCAGCTGCGGTATGTACATGGTGCTAGAGGGGGTGCCTGAACAGAGGAATGTCTGCATGAAGTGCCGCCTAATAGAGCTGATGGAGGAAAAGATCCAAGGTTTGGAGATGCAGGTAGAAACCCTGGTAGAGTTTAGAAGGGGGTTCGAGCAGCTGATGGAGCTAAGGCAAGGTGCGGCTGAAGGGGAATGCTCAGGGGTTCAGGTGGAAGCAGGGGCAAAGGCCTGTGAGGGGGAAATGCCGGGTAGAGAACATGGGCAGTGGAAGCATGTGACCGTGAGAAGCAGGCAGGGGAAAAGGAGGTGCCAGTGAAGGAGAAATAGAGCTCAGGAACAGGTTTGAGGGTTTGGAGAATGAGGAAGGGGTACAGCAGTTGGTAGCTGAAGGTGGGAGGGCGAGGAAGAAGAGAAGAGCAGCTAGTCCCGTAGAAAGAGGGGAGGAGTCGATGGAGATAGCACCGAATTTAGGCCCCGGGAGGATACAGGATAGCTTAAGGGGGATTACAAGGGACGATAGGAATGGAAAGGGCTTGCAACCAGAGGGAACGGGGGATAGACTAGCAGATCGCACTGTCACCAGGCAAAGGCAGGTCTACGTGATTGGGGACTTCTTACTGAGAAGGTTAGACAGGCCTGTGACCAGGGCCGATCCGGAGAACAGAAGGGTGTGCTGTCTGCCAGGCGCTAAGATACGGGATGTGGACCTGCGGTTGAAAAGGATCCTAAAAGGAGCAGGTAAGAACCCCTTGATCATCCTTCACGTAGGAACGAATGACACGGCCAGATTCTCACTAGAGAGAATCAAGGGAGACTATGACAGGCTGGGGAAGACACTTAAGGAAATCGAGGCTCAGGTGATCTTCAGTGGGATTCTGCCTGTCCCTAGGGAAGGGCAACAAAGGGGGGACAGGATTGTGATGATAAATAGTTGGCTCAGGGAGTGGTGCTATAAGGAGGGCTTTGGGATGTATGGCCACTGGGAGGCTTTCGGGGAAAGAGAACTGTTCTCACGGGATGGACTTCACCTGAGTAGGGAAGGAAATAGACTTCTAGGAGGGAGGCTGGCTCATCTGATCAAAAGAGCTTTAAACTAGGAATTTGGGGGAGACGGTTGGGAGATGTCCAGGTAATCTCCATGCCAGATTTTAACATTGAGAGGGAGGATGACAAGATAAGAACGGATATAGCCGGAGGGAGGAGATTGGACATAAGGAGGAGGGGGGGGGATGGATACTAGACTAATGGGTCACACTGGCGGTACGGTGTCCGTACCAAATTGGGTAACGAATGTGAGAGAGGCCAAACAGCAAAAATTAAGATGTTTGTACACCAATGCGAGAAGCCTAGGTAACAAAATGGAGGAATTGGAGCTCCTGGTCCGAGAATTGAAACCGGATATCGTAGGAATAACCGAAACATGGTGGAACGGTAGTCATGACTGGAGTACAGGTATGGAAGGGTATGTGCTGTTTAGGAAAGACCGAAACAAAGGTAAAGGTGGGGGAGTAGCATTGTATGTCAATAATGAGGTAAACTGTAAAGAAATAACAAGTGATGGAATGGATAAGACGGAGTCTGTCTGGGCAATGGTCACATTGGGGAAGAAAACTACTAGAGCCTCCCCTGGGATAGTGCTTGGGGTGTGCTATAGACCGCCGGGATCTAGCCTGGATATGGATAGAGAACTCTTTAATGTTTTTAAGGAAGTAAATACTAATAGGAACTGTGTGATCATGGGAGACTTTAACTTCCCAGATATAGATTGGGGAACGAATGCTAGTAACAATAATAGGGCTCAGATTTTCCTAGACGTGATAGCTGATGAATTCCTTCATCAAGTAGTTGCTGAACCGACGAGGGGGGATGCCATTTTAGATTTGGTTTTGGTGAGTAGTGAGGACCTCGTTGAGGAAATGGTTGTAGGGGACAACCTTGGCTCGAGTGATCATGAGCTAATTCGGTTCAAACTAAATGGAAGGATAAACAAAATTAAATCTGAGACTAAGGTTTACGATTTCAAAAGGGCTAACTTTAATAAATTAAGGCGACTAGTTAGGGAAGTGGATTGGACTAACATATTTAGGGATCTAAAGGCGGAAGACGCCTGGGATTATTTCAAGTTGAAGTTGCAGGAGCTGTCGGAGGCCTGTATCCCGAGAAAGGGAAAACGGTTCGTAGGCAGGAGTTTTAGACCGAGCTGGATGAGCAAGCGTCTCAGAGGGGTGATTAAGAAAAAACAGAAAGCGTACAAGGAGTGGAAGATGGGAGGGATCAGCAAAGAAACCTACCTTATTGAGGTCAGAGCGTGTAGGGATGGAGTGAGAAAGGCCAAAAGCCGTGTAGAGTTGGACCTTGCGAAGGGAATTAAAACCAATAGTAAAAGGTTTTATAGCCATATAAATAGGAAGAAAACCAAGAAAGAAGAAGTGGGACCGCTTAAGACTGTAGATGGAGTGGAGATTAAGGATAATCTAGGCATGGCACAATATCTAAACGAATATTTTGCCTCGGTCTTTAATGAGGCTAATGAAGGGCTTAGGAATAGTGGCAGCGTGACTGATGGGAATAAAGGGGGGGGGTAGACATTACAGTATCCGAGGTAGAAGCCAAACTCGAACAGCTTAACGGGAGTAAATCGGGCGGCCCGGATAATCTTCATCCGAGAATATTAAAGGAACTGGCGAGTGAAATTGCAAGCCCGTTAGCGATAATTTTTAATGAATCTGTAAACTCGGGGGTTGTACCGTTTGACTGGAGATTAGCTAATATAGTTCCTATTTTCAAGAAGGGGAAAAAAAGTGACCCGGGTAACTACAGGCCTGTTAGTTTAACATCTGTAGTATGCAAAGTCATGGAAAAAATATTGAAGGAGAAAGTAGTTAAGGACCTTGAGGTCAATGGCAATTGGGACAAATTACAACATGGTTTTACGAAAGGTAGATCGTGCCAAACCAACCTGATCTCCTTCTTTGAGAAAGTAACAGATTTTTTAGACAAAGGAAATGCGGTGGATCTAATATACCTCGATTTCAGTAAGGCGTTTGATACGGTACCGCATGAGGAATTATTGGTTAAATTGGAAAAGATGGGGATCGATATGAAAATCCAGAGGTGGATAAAGAACTGGTTAAAGGGGAGACTGCAGCGGGTCGTACTGAAAGGTGAACTGTCAGGTTGGAGGGAGGTTACCAGTGGAGTTCCTCAAGGTTCGGTTTTGGGTCCAATTTTATTTAATCTATTTATTACTGACCTCGGAACCAAAAGTAGGAGTGGGCTGATAAAGTTTGCGGATGACACAAAGTTGGGAGGTATTGCCAATTCGGAAAAGGATCGGGATATCCTGCAGGGAGATTTGGATGACCTTGTAAACTGGAGTAATAGTAATAGGATGAAATTTAATAGTGAGAAGTGTAAGGTTATGCATTTAGGGATGACTAACAAGAATTTTAGTTATAAGCTGGGGACGCATCAGTTGGAAGTAACGGAAGAGGAGAAGGACCTCGGAGTCCTGGTTGATCGCAGGATGACTATGAGTCGGCAATGTGACGTGGCCGTAAAAAAAGCTAATGCGGTCTTGGGATGCATTAGGCGAGGTATTTCTAGTAGAGATAAGGAGGTGCTAGTCCCGTTATACAAGGCATTGGTGAGACCTCATTTGGAGTACTGTGTGCAGTTCTGGTCTCCCATGTTTAAGAAGGATGAATTCAAACTGGAACGGGTACAAAGAAGGGCCACTAGGATGATCCGAGGAATGGAAAGCCTGTCGTATGAAAGGAGACTTGAGGAGCTCGGTTTGTTTACCTTAACCAAAAGAAGGCTGAGGGGAGATATGATTGCTCTCTTTAAATATATCAGAGGGATAAATACCAGGGAGGGAGAGGAATTATTTCAGCTCAGTACTAATGTGGACACGAGAACAAATGGATATAAATTGGCCGTCGGGAAGTTTAGGCTTGAAATTAGACGAAGGTTTCTAACCATCAGAGGAGTGAAGTTCTGGAACAGCCTTCCGAGGGAAACAGTGGGGGCGAAAGACCTCTCTGGCTTTAAGATTAAGCTTGATAAGTTTATGGAGGGGATGGTTTGATGGGATAACGTGATCTTAGTCAATAGGTCAATAACGTGCCATCACTGGTAATTAGTACCAATGGTCAATGATGGGATATTAAAAGTTACTACAGAGAACTTTTTCCTGAGTGTCTGGCTGGAGAGTCTTGCCCGCATGCTCGGGGTTCAGCTGATCGCCATATTTGGGGTCGGGAAGGAATTTTCCTCCAGGGTAGATTGGCAGAGGCCCTGGAGGTTTTTCGCCTTCCTCCGCAGCATGGGGCAGGGGTCGCTTGCTGGAGGATTCTCTGCAACTTGAAGTCTTTAAATCATGATTTGGGGACTTCAACAGCTGAGTCAAGGGAGAGAATTATTCCAGGAGTGGGTGGGTCAGCTTTTGTGGCCTGCATCATGCGGGAGGTCAGACTAGATGATCATAATGGTCCCTTCTGACCTTAAAGTCTATGAGTCTGAGGATGGTGAGAGCAGATGCCATGACGGGGCAGTTGGGGGCCCCTCAGCGCTGCCACCAACACCCCGGTGTTGAGCTCCACTGAGCCTGAGGCCCGAGTGCGAGTGGAATGAAGAACTGCGCCGGGGGCTGCAGCCCCAGGAAGTCCGTGATGCGCTCGGCCCCTTTCTTCCCCGTCAGATGATTTCTCTGCAATCTCCAGCCCAAATCTACCACGGTCAGGGCAAAGCTAGATCCAGCCCCAGAATCTCACACACACACACACACACACACACACACACACACACAAAAGCACTTCCAAGCTGCCACTTCCAGATGTCCCAGGTTCAACACGTCCCTGTCCCCACTTTCCCGTTACAGTTGTTCTGGGAGGAACCCACGTGATGAGCAAACCCCACAGGATTTTTGGGCCCTGCAGGGATCTTTAGCTTAGGTATGAGGAGTGTTGCTGCAGGGCGAATGGGGAAGCCAAAAAACACCCTGGATGGGGAGAGAGAGAGAGAAGAAACCAGCTTAACCACGACAGTTATTTATTGCCAGGTAATAACCTGTCACGGACTCACAGCTCGTGCCCACTCTTGGCCCTGTGCGGCCCGTGGGGGGTGCCCCTTTCAGTGCGACAGCCCTTCTCGGGGGTCCACTCTCTCCCGGGGTTAGGCCCATCCACCTCCTGGAGCCGCACCTCTCTGAGCCTTAGCACGTCTGTCTCTCGCCGTGGGCCCCCTCAGGGAGTCCAATCGCTCTGGATCCCCGGGGCCTCCACCCCCCGAAGGGGTCGATACAACCCTGTTCTCTAGCCCGGAGCGACTCTCAGCCAGCGTAAAACAGGAGGGTTTATTGAGCGTCTGAACACAGCACAGGAAACTCTCTGACCCTCAGGCCTGGCCTCCCTCAGCACAGCACATCCCAGTCTCCCCTGCATCCAGGTGGGCTCTGCCTGCTCCCCTCCAGCCCCGAGCCCCCCTGCTTCCCAGCTGGGCATCTGATATCACCAGCCCCAGGCCCCGCCTCTGTCCATTGTCTTCTCTCCAGGTAAACAGGGTCGCCTGGGCCTCCTCTCCTCTCTTCTGACCTCTGGCCCCCTCTGGCTGGATCTGGCTGGTTAGGTCATGGGGTCCTCTCTTCACAGCCCATTGTCCTCCCACTGGCCAGAACTGGCTGTGACTCCTGAGCTGGGTCCTCGGGTCGACAGGTCACCAGGTCGCTGGGGTCTCCATTCTCCAGGCCATCGGCTGGGGTCCCAAGTTCCCTCTCCGGTCCTCTGTACCAACAAACTCCCTCTGCATGCAAACCTTTGGAAAAACAAGGAAAACACAAGAAACTCCCCCACTTCGTCACATCACCATAGGGGAGCCAAACAAACAAAACAGTTATAATATTAAATCAAACTTAAATTTGATTATAAAAGGTTTAGAAAACTAGAACTGATCACACACGTCAGGGTCAGAAGGCTACACCTAGAGAGAGAGAGAGCAGGGTTCTCACCACTCCGTGAAGCTTGAATCGATCGGGGGTCCCAGGTGGTGGGGACCACCAGCACCATCAGTCAGAAGATGAAGTCCCAGTGAAACTGATGCAGATTTTGGATCCAGGCATCAGAGCACTGACTTGAGCGTGGGAAGGGGTTTTTGTAGGGCAAGAACAATGGTTCAAGGGAGAACACTAGATGTGTTTGTGGGTAAATTGATGGCTCAAGGGAGAATCCCAAAGTTGTTTTGTTCAGGCTAGACCAGTGGTCCCCAACGTGGTGCCCGCGGGTGCCATGGTGCCCGCCGGGGCATTTATGTGTGCCCGCCTAGTGCCCAGCAGGGGAGAGAAGCCGTGGCCCCACGCCTGACAGGGACAGAGAACTCAGGCTGCGGGCGCCGGTGTTCTCTGTCCTCGCGGCTTCTCTCTTCTCTCTGGATTCATATATTTTGTAATATTAAATATTTTTTTCGTATTATTTAATGTACAAATACAAAATAAGCCTTGAAAAATTGTTGGCGCCCGCCACACTCTTCTGAAAACATGAATGTGCTACTGGCCACAGAAAGGTTGGGGACCACTGGTCTAATTTCAAGTCTAAACTTCCTGATGGCCAGTTTATATCCCTTTGTTCTTGTGTCCACATTGGTACTGAGCTTAAATAATTTCTCTCCCTCCCTGGTATTTATTCTTCTGATATATTTGTAGAGAGCAATCATATCTCCCCTCAGCCTTCTTCTGGTTAGGCTAAACAAGCCAAGCTCTTTCAGTCTCCTTTCACAAGACAGGTTTTCCATTCCTCGGAGTAGCCCTTCTCTGTAACTGTTCCAGTTTCAATTCATCCTTCTTAAACATGGGAGACCAGAACTGCACACAATATTCCAGATGAGGTCTCACCAGTGCCTTGTATAACGGTACTAACACCTCCTTATCTCTACTGGAAATACCTCACCTGATGCATCCCAAGACCGCATTAGCTTTTTTCACGGCCATATCACATTGGAGGCTCATAGTCATCCTGAGATCAACCAATACTCCGAGGTCCTTCTCCTCCTCTGTTACTTCCAGCTGATGCGTCCCCAGTTTATAACAATAATTCTTGTTATTAATCCCTAAATGCATGACCTTGCACTTTTCACTATTAAATTTCATCCTATTACTATTACTCCAGTTTACAAGGTCATCCAGATCTTCCTGTATGATATCCCGGTCCTTCTCTGTATTGGCAATACCTCCCAGCTTTGTGTCATCCGCAAACTTTATTAGCACATTCCCACTTTTTGTGCCAAGGTCAGTAATAAAAAGATTAAATAAGATTGGTCCCAAAACCGATCCCTGAGGAACTCCACTAGTAACCTCCCTCCAGCCTGACAGTTCACCTTTCAGTATGACCCGTTGTAGTCTCCCCTTTAACCAGTTCCTTATCCACCTTTCAATTTTCATATTGATCCCCATCTTTTCCAATTTAGCTAATAATTCCCCATGTGGAACCGTATCAAATGCCTTACTGAAATCGAGGTAAATTAGATCCACTGCGTTTCCTTTGTCTAAAAAATCTGTTACCTTCTCAAAGAAGGAGATCAGGTTGGTTTGGCACGATCTACCTTTTGTAAAACCATGTTGTATTTTGTCCCAATTACCATTGACCTCAATGTCCTTAACTACTTTCTCCTTCAAAATTTTTTCCAAGACCTTGCATACTACAGATGTCAAACTAACAGGCCTATAGTTACTCGGATCACTTTTTTTTCCTTTCTTAAAAATAGGAACTATGTTAGCAATTCTCCAGTCGTACGGTACAACCCCTGAGTTTACTGATTCATTAAAAATTCTTGCTAATGGGCTTGCAATTTCATGTGCCAGTTCCTTTAATATTCTTGGATGAAGATTATCTGGGCCCCCCGATTTAGTCCCATTAAGCTGTTCGAGTTTGGCTTCTACCTCGGATGTGGTAATATCTACCTCCATATCCTCATTCCCATTTGTCATCCTACCATTATCCCTAAGCTCCTCATTAGCCTCATTAAAGACTGAGGCAAAGTATTTGTTTAGATATTGGGCCATGCCTAGATTATCCTTAACCTCCACTCCATCCTCAGTGTTTAGTGGTCCCACTTCTTCTTTCTTTGTTTTCTTCTTATTTATATGGCTATAGAACCTTTTACTATTGGTTTTAATTCCCTTTGCAAGGTCCAACTCTACATGGCTTTTGGCCTTTCTCACTTTATCCCTACACGCTCTGACCTCAATAAGGTAACTCTCCTTGCTGATCCCTCCCATCTTCCACTCCTTGTAGGCTTTCTGCTTTTTCTTCACCACCTCTCTGAGATACTTGCTCATCCAGCTCGGTCTACAACTCCTGCCTATGAGTTTTTTCCCCTTTCTTGGGATTCAGGCTTCTGATCGTTTCTGCAACTTTGACTTGAAGTAATTCCAGGCCTCCCCCGCCTTTAGATCCACAAGTTCTTCAGTCCAATCCACTCCCCTAACGAATTTCCTTAATTGTTTAAAGTTAGCCCTTTTGAAATCAAAAACCCTAGTCACAGATCGATTTTTGTTTATCCTTCCATTTAGTTTAAACTGAATTAGCTCATGATCGCTCGAACCAAGGTTGTGCCCTACAACCATTTCTTCTATGAGGTCCTCACTACTCACCAAAACCAAATCTAAAAAGGCATCCCCTCTTGTTGGTTCAGCAACTACTTGGTGAAGGAATCCATCAGCTATCGCATCCAGGAAAATCTGAGCCCTATTATTATTACTGGCACTTGTCCTCCAGTCTATATCTGGGAAGTTAAAGTCTCCCATGATCACACAATTCCCATTAGTATTTACTTCATTAAAAAGATTAAAGAGGTCTCTATCCATATCCAAATCAGATCCCGGCGGTCTGTAGCACACCCCAAGCACTAGCCCAGGGGAGGCTCTAGTAGCTTTCTTCCCCAATGTGATTTTTGCCCAGACAGACTCTGTCTTATCCAGTCCCTCTGCGTGTCCACGTCTTACAGCCCTGCTCTGCCTGACGCATTCCCTGGGCTCCTGCCAGCTCCCCGGGCACAGTTCGGGGCGCTGGTGTCTTCACTCTGTATTTCCTGCTTTGAGTGCAGGTAAATTCACCCTGTGTGGTGCCCATCCCTGTAATGAGTGGGGCAAGGGCTCAGTCCCCACCTCTGGGTGTGGAAGGGAGCAGAGGTCTGAAAGGATCATCCCTTTGGGGGATCTGCACCCCTCACCCCCGACTCACATCCCTCGTCCTTAATGCGGAAATTCTCCCAGCTGCCCCATTCCCCACAGATACTCATGTCCCAACACCCCGCTCCGCCCGGCCAGCCAGCAGCCTGGAAAGCAGATGGGTCTTTAGGGACCAGATCCCAGAGCATCTGGATCCTACACCCTGGTCTCAGATCCCCCCCATGGACACACACCCTGGTCTCAGATCCCCCTGGCCATGGGCACAGGCTGTATCTGATACTCACCGAGGAAGAGGATGGTGAGAACAGATGCCATGATGGGGCAGTGGGGGGTGTCACGGACTCACAGGACTCGTGCTCTCTCTCAGCTCCATACGGTCCCTGGGAGGATCCCCCTCAGTGCAACAGCTCTTCTCTGGGGTCCACTCTCTCTCGGGGGTTAAGCCGTAGGCTCCTCCGCCGCCTGGAACCGCACCTGTCTGAGCCTTCAACATGTCCTCAGCACAGTACATCTAAATCTCCCTGCATCCAGGTGGGCTCTGCCTGCTCTCTCCTGCCAGCCAGAACCCCTCTTCCCAGCTGGGCATCTGATATCACCGGCCCCAACAGCTCCTCCCCTGTCCTTTGTCTTCCGTCCCAGGTAAACAGGTCGCCTGGGCCTCCTCTGCTCTCTTCTGTCCTCTGGCCCCCTCTGGCTGGAACCGGCTGGTCAGGTCACCGGCGTCCTCTCTCCGCAGCCCATTGTCCTCCCACTGGCCAGAACCGGCTGCGACTCCTGAGCTGGGCATCCGGGTGACCAGTCGCTGGGGTATCTGTTAGAACCCTCAACCCTCCCACTTCCCTGGTTCTTGTCACGCAGACAGCGAGCAGCAAAAGACCAGACGTCTGAAGCACAGACAATGTGATGTTTATTGGGGTGAGTTTCCAAGCAAGCATATTCTGAAGCCCTTCACACCAGTCGGGCTTATCTCGATACACCGATAGAGTCTGTTCCCCAGTGTCCCCCTTCCCTGCTCTGACGCCGCAGAGCGTTTACCCTGCGTCCCCCTTCCCGGCTCTGACGCCGCAGAGGCTTGCCTGTGTCCGTTCCACATTCTAAATGTAAGCGGGGGAATGGCCCCGCTCTTGTGGGGAACTTTCCTGGCTTCTGTGCTACCCCGGTGAAGTGGGCGAGCGAAAGGATCTTGACCCAGAGGCCTCCCTGCCCTTGAGGACTCTCCTGTCTGGCAGAGTTCTCGTAGCCCCAACAAGGCTGGGCCCAGGATTCCTGGGGGGGCTCAACCCCCAACCCTGCTGTGGTCACCTAGGACAGGGGCTACCCTTTCTGCACTGGGCACCTCCCTGACCCACTGATTATTCCATACAATATAAAGCAAATACAAGTTGTTTACAATTAATTTAAAGAAAAGAATAAGAAAAACTGGGAAAGGTCACAGGAAAACACATCACCCTGCTCTGTGGCAGGGAACATTTCAAACAATGTCTCTGGACATCAAAGCACTTTGCAGTCTGTTCCTTGTAGGTCCCAGGCCGCCTTCTCAGGGCCTGGCTGTGCTGCAGTTATGCTGCCGGTTAGACACTTGCAATGGCGGTGACCACACACCTCCAGGCTGTGGGTGGTGGGACCCTTCTTCCCAGTGCCAGCCCCCCAGTCAGGTTAAGATCCCCCTCCCAGCCTGGCCCGCATGGACCCTTGGCTGGAGTGTCTTCCTGCGCTGGGCCCTTTTACCAAGGTTCCCCCCTTGGCTGGCCCCAGTTGCTCACCACGCCTGGTTCTCTGGCTGCAGCTCTGCTCCCAGCACAGGATCTGCTCTCCCTGGGCTGTGCCTCTGGCTCTCTGGCTGCAGCNCCTTACATAAATTCTGTTCCCGTTCCACCCCCTTTCCCATTAGCAAACATGATTCCAATTTCCCTTCCTACTTCCTGTTTGACCCCAGTTTATATAGTGATATTCTCAGCTATACCTTAACCAATCATTTTACTGAAATTTAACTGACCAATACTAACCACCTCGTTAAACCAGTAACACCCAGGGGAACTGAGTCCCATGCCCCCTGCATGCAAACCATTGAAAAAAACAAGAAAAAAAAAACAAATCTCCTCACTTCGTCACAGCACCCCTGGAGGTAAAACACCCCGGTGCTGAGCTCCACCGAGCCTGAGGTCCAAGTGTGAGTGGAATGAGGAACTACGCTGGGGGCTGCAACCCCAGGAAGCCCATGACACGCTCGGCCCCTTTCTTCCCATCCCTGCAATCTCGAGCCAAATCTACCATGGTCAGAGTAAAGCCAGCTCCCTGCCATGCCCAGTAATCCACATCCCCTCCTACAGCTGCTCAGCCCCCCTCCCATCACCTCCCGGCCCCACATGGGAGCTGGAAAAGGGGGAATCTCAGGAGATGTCAAGAGGTGTCCAGGCCACCCTGACCTTTTCCAATAGGCCTGTTTAGCCTCCATCTAGCAGCTCAGAGCAGAGGAGGGCTCCCCACACACACACAGTGCCCCCCACAAAGCGACCCTCTCCCATGGAATGGGGCAGAGGTTCCTTCCTGACCCGGCAGGGCCCAGCACTCACCCTGGAGTATGAGGGTGGAGGGACCTGGCCAACCTCCTTCTCAGCTAGTGTCACTGTAGATGCTGTTCGTAGCCAAGTAGCGTGAGACAGAGACAGGACAGAGGGGTGGGGGGGGTTGTGGTTTCTGGCCCCCGTAATGGGACACGGGAGGGATAAAGTTAGATCCTAAGTTGCTAAGACAGCAGCCGAAAAATGCATGAAAAGGGGAAGTGTGACCAGAGCCGGTGCTCACTTGCTGATTCTGCTACTGCCTGGGAAATTCAGCGTAAACCTGACTCCCCAGCAGCGACCCTGTAATATACCCTGGTTTTGGGACGGAAGTGGGGTCTAGTGGTTAGAGCAGGAGGGCCCCCCCACCATAGGTGCTGACTTCTACTGGTGCCGGTGGGTGCTCGACCCCCCTCTGCCCCCGTTCCCGCTCTTCCCCCTCCCTCCTGGAGCTTGCTACAGCTGTTTGGCGGTGGCGAACGCTGGGGGTTAGGCAGAGGAGCTGAGACGTGGCGCACTCAGGGGAGGGGGGGAGGAGCTGGGACGGGGCGGGGAGCTTGGCTGCCGGTGGGTGCAGAGCCCCCACTAATTTTTCCCCATGGGTGCTCCTGCCCCGGAGCACCGACGGAGTCGGCGCCTGTCATAAATATAAAGGAAAGGGTAACAGCCTTTATGTATGCAGTAACATCAAATCCCTCTTGGCCAGGTGTGACGAAGTAAGAATGTTCTTGATGTGTTCTTTGAATACTGAGAGGGGAGTTTGGCTGGGACTGCCTGCATTGGGGAAGGGAGGATACCTGAGCATGTAACATGAGAACCCAGTAGGGGGTTTGGAGGCCAGGTAACACCTCTGCCCGGGAAACTGGACAAAGCACACAAAGGCTGGGGGAGGAGCCGGGGGGGAGGCCAGAAAGAAGACGCCTGGAGGGAGTTTCAGTTTGGAGCTGGCTGGAAAATGGAGAGGGGTGCCCCGATGGGGATGGGGCTTCCCAAAGGGGCTGTGGCCTCCCTGGGGCCCCCCAGATGGACCTAACTAAAGGGGGTCCTGTTGTCTGTACCGGCAAGACCTGTTTTGGACTGTGTTCCTGTCGTCTCAATAAACCTTCTGTTTTACTGGCTGGCTGAGAGTCATGGTAAATTGCAGGAAGCCGGGGGTGCAGGGCCCTGACTCCCCCACACTCCGTGACACCAGGGGTACAGAATCACTTACCTGTAAGGGGTTAATCAGTTCAATTAATCTAGTTGGCACCTGACTAGAAGGACCAATAGGGAAGGAAGATACTTTCAAATGGGGGGGGGGAGGAGGAGGCTTTGTTTGTTCTCTTGTGTGTGTGTTTGCTCTTGAGACAAAGAGCGGGACCAAGCAGGTAACCCAGCTCCTACTGAAATGATACATCTAAAATTACAGAAATTGTAAGTAATAGCAAGGAAATGCTTTAGATTATCTTTTGTTTCAGCTTGTGAAATTTTCCCTATGCCAAGAGGAAGGTTTATTCCTGTTTTGTAACTTTGAAGTTGAGCCTAGAGGGGAATCCTCTGTGTTTTAAATCTTTTTATTACCCTGTAAAATTACCTTCCATCCTGATTTTACAGAGGTCCTTCTTTTACTTTTTATTTTATTTTTCTTTATAATAATGTTCTTTTCAGAACCGGATTGGTTTTTAGTGTCCTAAAAACCCAAGGATCTGGTCTGTGCTCACTTTGTATATTATTCTCAAGCCTCCCCCCAGGAAAAGGGGTGAAGGGATGTGGGGGGATAGGGCTCCAAGTGGCCCCTCCCTGAATGTTTGTTTAAATCACTTGGTGGTGGCAGCAATACCGTCCAAGGACAAGGAAAGGAATTTGTGCCTTGGGGAAGTTTTTAACCTAAGCTGGTGGAATATAAGCTTAGGGGGTCTTTCATGTGGGTCCCCACATCTGTATCTCAGAGTTCAGAGTGGGGAGAGAACCCTGACAGCGCCTATGCACCCTGCCCCTCCCCAGAGCAATCCCATCTCCCCCAGGTGTGACACACTCTCCTGGCGCCAGGACAAGGGGGCTGGGGGCTGCCCATGAGGGCTAGTTTGTGGTTCTGTGTTTATTACAAATCTGGAGGTTAACAGGATGCAAAATAACATCAAAGCTGCCTTGATGTGTCCCCTCCCCCTCCCGGTGCTGAGTCCCCCCTACCCCCCATATGTGGGTCTGGGTGGGGCAGGGGGACAGCAGCTTGATGAGATGGGGCTGCAGTGGGGAGAGGGCAGTGTCCCCCCATAATCTTCCCTAGAAGCAGAGTTCTCTGGGGCTGGCACTGTAGGGGGGTGAGTCTGTTGCCCTCGGGTGGATGGTGCCCCATGGCTGTGGGGGCTCTCACTGTGGGGCTCCCCGGCTCACGTTGATCGTGGCGTACACGCTGGGCTGCAGCGTCTGGCGGTCCAGCTCCGCATAGGTGCCGGGGTCGGGCTCCTTGGGGTGGGAGGGGAGAGAGTCACTCGTGTGTGTGTGTGTGTGCGCGCGCATGCAACAAACATCCCCCCCCACACGCACAGAGCAGGGCCCGTCCCCTCCAGCAGGGGGCGACAGGGACACACACACACACACCCCGCAATCCCAGCTGGCGATCCCATAAGCCCACTCCCTCCCAATAGCCTGACCCCCACCCCAAACCACTGAGTGTGCTAGGAAAGGCAGGGGGGAGGGGGCTATGAGGGGGCTGCTGGGCCCATGCAGGTCAAGGTTGGGGTCAGGCCCCATGGGGGAACAGGGGACACTTACCAGGGTCTGCAGCTCTTTCCCTTCATCAATGGAAGCGTCTACGGAACAGAGACACCCGCTGAGCTGCACCCCCGGACGGCCCAGAGCAGAACCCCACACCCAGCTCCGACCCCTCTGTCCTGCTGGGGGCTCAGAGACTGGCAGAGCCACCCCACAGCATGGGCCAGGGTCATTAGCCCCGTGTTACAGAGAGGAAAACTGAGGCACAGAGACGGCGGCAGAATCTAGGGGGTTACGGCGGGGGGGGGGGAGAGGCTCAGAGCCAGGACTCACCCAGGCTCTGGGAGGGGAGTGGGGTCTAGTGGTTAGAGCAGGGGGCTGGGAGCCAGGGGTGGATGGGGATTCCCTGCAGGTCACTGGCTGGGAAGGTCTGATGGAGAACTGAAGGGGGGACACAAAAGCCCCAGGCCTGGGATGGGAGAATGGGAGGCTCACATAGGCAGACCCTGAACTAGAGGGGGAGGGGAGCCACCCCCTCCAGCTGCTGAGCCTGGATACCCTAGAGACAGGTCCAAGGCCCCTGCAGCCCAGTGCCCCCAAGTGAGCCCCCACCCCCTGAGCCTACACCCCCTGCAGCACAGCGCCCCCTAGAGCTGCCCAGGGGCTTTGGGGCCAGCTCTCACTGCCAGGGGAGAGCCCCCCTGCTGGGCCCCTGCCCCACCCCCCAGGCTTCCTTCCCTGTCTCCCATCCAAGCCCCGACCCCTTCCCAGCCCGGCTTAGCAGCGGCTTTAACCCTTCCGTCGCTGGGCGGGGCACTCACTTCCTCGGGTTCTTCTGTAGCAGAGGAAGGCCAGGAGGAGGAGGAGGCCGGCGGCTGCCGCGCTCACCCCGGCGATGATGGTGCGGATCAGAACCGGTGCTGCGCTTTGATACGATCCCCCTGGGAAGCAGCACCAGGCCGTGAGCACCATGAGCAGCTAGTTTTGGAGGAGGAACGTCCCTGTGTCTATACAGCTACAGGGGAGCTTGTCTGCCAAACGGGGCTGTACCAAACCAGGGGGCGCTAATACCGACAGCCCAGACTCGCTCTGAGATCACCAGTGGGGGTTGGGAATAGGGTGACCACATGTCCCAATTTTATAGGGACAGTCCCGATATTTGGGGCTTTTTTTTATATGGGCTTCTATTACCCACCACCCCCCGTCCCGATTTTTCACACTTGCTGTCTGATCACCCTATTTGGGAACCACACGGGATTCATCATTTCGGGTCCAGTTTTCATGGAGACAATGTCTTAGTCCATCTTTCTATCCCTCACCAGACGTGCTCCCATCTGTCCACCGCCCTACGTTCCCAAGGACCCATATTCCCACTGACCCATGGCCGTCCGTCCCCACCGACCCGTGGCCGTCCGTCCCATGGATCTGTCCATCACCCTCTATCTAGAAGAATTGAACCCATCAGTTCTGTCTGCAGGGACTATCCCCCTCCAAACGGCCCGAATGGCCCCGTGGGCGTCTGAGCGGGGAGCCCTGTTCCCTGGGGGATGAATTGTTCCATTTCTCCCGCTCACCTTCTCCCGTCGGCTCCGTCGGGGTGAGATCCGTTTTCTGGGGCCCAGCTGGGTCGGTTCCCTCTGTGGGATGAAAACGAGCGTCGGCTGGGATGCGGGAGGGAAGGCACCGAGCACCCAGCCATCGGCCCTGAAACTCCAGCTGCTGCTGCTGCCCCCTGACTGGGGAACCCCCCAGTGACTCTGTCCCCGCTCCCCGGCCGGGCGTCCCCTCTGCTGGGCCCAGGGCTCAGGGCAGAGCCTGGCTCTGAGCATCCCATCGGGGCCAAGACCACCTGAGGGCCCAGCTGGGGGTGGGGCTGGGAGCAGGGATGCCGAGCCGGGCCCCTCACCTGATACCACCAGCTCCATGAGCTCACTGGGCTCTGACCAGATGGGCGGGTCCCACTTGGTGCTATATTGGCAGCTGTAGCTCCCTCCATCTCCCCGGTCTGTGGGACCCCCGGGGTGGGGCTGTGCGTTGGGGGGAAGCTCTCCCAGGCCCTGTCCCCACCAAGCCAATCTGGCATCTGTCCAGTGACACCCCCCGGCATATGAAATGAATCGGGGGGGGGGGGTGTTTTCAGATGGGGCATTCACTGTGGGGATCTGCCCCCGTCCCACCCAGCCAGCCCTTCGTGCGAACAGGGGCTGCTAACAGGGAGTTTCGCAAGGGAGTTTGGAAGGGGAGTGGGAAGGGAGCGAGGGTCCCTTGCCGGTTCTGTCTGTTTCCCTTCATCCCCTTAAAACCTATAAACCAAACTACATTCCAAACTTCTTGCTTTAAACAACCCTTTCATTAACTAGGAGACCATGCAGGCAGAAGCCCAGCTGCAGAGTGGGGGCTATCCAGTCTATTGCGCCGAGTGCAGCATGTCTGATTACCTGCTCTGTGGGCGGGTGGCGTATGTGTGCATTCAGTGAAAGGAGCTCCTGGCCCTCAGAGACCACGTACGGGCTTTGGAGGCCAGGGTGGCGGAAATGGAGGAGCTGAGAGAGGCAGAGAGGTATGTTGCTGAGGCTTTCCGGGACACACTAGAATTGTCCCACCTCCGGTCAAACAGCCCCTGCGCTGTTGAGGAGGATGAAAGGCCGAGGGAAGCAGAGCAGTCAATGGGAGCAGAGGGAAACCTTCCCATAGTTGGGACCCTCCTTCCAGATGGTGCTGGGGTTGCCTCTCGCACTGAGGTTGCCTCTCCAGGGGGAGGGAACTCCAGTTGCTAGGAAAAGGCAGGTGTTAGTAATGGGAGATTCGATTATTAGAAATGTAGATAGCTGGGTCTGTGATAACCGGGAGAACCGTATGGTGACTTGCCTGCCTGGTGCAAAGGTTGCGGATCTCTCGAGGCATCTAGACAGGCTTATGTGTAGTGCTGGGGAGGAGCCGGTGGTCGTGGTACATGTAGGTACCAATGACATAGGGAAGGGTAGGAGAGAGGTCCTGGAAGCCAAATTTAGGCTGCTAGGGAAGAGACTGAAATCCAGGACCTCTATGGTGGCATTCTCAGAAATGCTCCCAGTTCCACGCGCAGGGCAAGGTAGGCAGGCGGAGCTTCAGAGTCTCAATGCGTGGAAGAGACGATGGTGTAGAGAGGAGGGGTTCACGTTCATTAGGAACTGGGGAAACTTTTGGGATGGGGGAGCCTATACAGGAGAGATGGGCTCCACCTAAACCAAAGTGGAACCAGACTGCTGGCACTAAACATTAAAAAGATTGTAGAGCAGTTTTTAAACTAGGAGATGGGGGAAAGCCGACTGCTGCAGAGGAGCATGTGGATCGGACAGAGACTTCTCTTAGGGGAGAGTCTAATGGTAGATCATTAGGTTTAGTCAGGAGCAGAGGATGGAAGAGGATAATGTAAGGGCCAGATCAGATGATAAACATTCACATAAAAAAGAATCTGACACATCAGAAAAGGGCAGACAAATAAACAGTGACAAGTTTTTAAAGTGCTTGTACACAAATGCTAGAAGTCTAAATAATAAGATGGGTGAACTAGAGTGCCTTGTGATAAAGGAGGATATTGATATAATAGGCATCACAGAAACCTGGTGGACTGAGAGCAATCAATGGGACACAATCATTCCGGGGTACAAAATATATCGGAAGGACAGAACAGGTCGTGCGGGGG
>QXTE01000896.1:20127-31355 GCA_003942145.1 Platysternon megacephalum
TGGATTGAGAACTGGTTAAAAGACAGGGAACAAAGGGTAGGAATTAATGGTAAATTCTCAGAATGGAGAGGGGTAACTAGTGGTGTTCCCCAAGGGTCAGTCCTTGGACCAATCCTATTCAACTTATTCATAAATGATCTGGAGAAAGGGGTAAACAGTGAGGTGGCAAAGTTTGCAGATGATACTAAACTGCTCAAGATAGTTAAGACCAAAGCAGACTGTGAAGAACTTCAAAAAGATCTCACAAAACTAAGTGATTGGGCAACAAAATGGCAAATGAAATTTAATGTGGATAAGTGTAAAGTAATGCACATTGGAAAAAATAACCCCAACTATACATACAATATGATGGGGGCTAATTTAGCTCCAATGAATCAGGAAAAAGATCTTGGAGTCATCGTGGATAGTTCTCTGAAGACGTCCACGCAGTGTGCAGAGGCTGGGCTAGATGGACCTTTGGTCTGACCCGGTATGGCCGTTCTTATGTTCTTATAGTATTAATTACCAGGAGCCCCTGTCCTGGGCCAGCTCCCCTGTGTGCTCGGAGCTGTACACACACATGACAGAGACAGTCCCTGCCCCAGCCAGGTGCCATTCATACCTGGAGTCACTGCGGAGAAGGTCTGGGTGCAGTTGTTCCTATTTCGGAGGAGGAATGCCCCTGTGTCTATACAGCTGAAGGAGAGCTTGTCTGCCAAATGGGGCTGTATCAAACCAGGGGGTGCTAATTCTGACAGCCCAGACTCGCTCTGAGACCCCCTGAGTGCTGGGTGTGGGGCTGGGAGCAGGGACGCTGAGCTGGGCCCCTCACTTGCTACCACCAGCTCCACAGGGCAGGAGGAGACAGACCGTGAGATACAGACCCCGGCACAGTCACTGCGCCCCGTCCCCACAGCCCGGCCCCAGTGATGAGGCCCATACAGGGGCCTGCAGGGAGAGAGTCTCCTGGATGCTTTTCCCCCGAATCCAAGACCGAGGGAGCCGGGCTAGCGACAGAAGAGACACGGGGGGTCCCCACCCCTCAGCAGGGCAATGGCGCGGATCCATCTGCAAGGAGCCCATGGAGGGGCGGCTGGGGCAGGGCAAGGAGAGGCCGAGGGGACCTAGAGGCCAATTGCGTTATCTCCATCAGCTGGTTTCTGTCTCATTTCATTCGTGCTTCACTTCTCTTGTGGTTTTCTAACAATTTCTTTGTAACTTAGAGACTCTTTTTTCTTTGTTTTTCACTGCACGGCTCTTCCTGTAACTTTCCCCCTCATGCCTCTGTCTTTCCTGTGTCTGCCTCCTCCTGTTCCTGCCATCTCTGTCCCTTCTCAACGGGACTTTCTCCCAGCCAGCTCTGTGCCTAGCGCCCTTCAACGACACAGCTCGGCCACTGGGTCCCTTTCCACTGGCTCCCTGCTCGCTGGGGCCCTTCATTTCTGGTGCCGGTTTCTACCTCGCTGGCTGCTGGTGTCTTTCTCCTGGCGTCTGGGCCCCACATACCCCTAGTAACTCCAGCCATTCTCCCCACCCAGCCCCAGCCCTTTGTGGCTCCCCCATGGAGGCGGCTCGTTGGGCAGAATGAGCCTGATTAACTGGCCGAGGGGGCCCCCTTCCCTGCCCCCGGGCCAGCTGGAACCCCGAGCCAGCGTCCCACCCCTGCCACCAGAGCAACCCCAGTCCGGCCCCAGTCCCGGCTCAGCCCCACCAGCCAACTGACCTGAGCCCCCATGCTCTGCCGAGCACCCCCAGCCCCCGACACCAGCCCAGCATCCCTTGGCAGCAGCTCCATATTATACCAGTCACCTGTGCCGGCTCTGCCCCCCAGCCGGGCGCCCCCTCTGCTGGGCCCAGAGCTCAGGGCAGAGCCTGGCTCTGAGCATCCCAGCAGCATGGACCCCCCCGCGAGGCTCTGGCTGGGTGTGGGGCTGGGAGCCGGGACACTGAGCCGGGCCCCTCACCTGCTACAATGATCTCGACGGGGTCGCTGGGATGCGACCAGCGATTCTGAGCCGTTATGGGTTGATAGTCGCAGGTGTAATTCCCTCCATCTTCCCGGCCGACACTGGGGATGGGAAATTCAGCCACGGTCCCATCAGGCCCCGACCGCACCTGCAGGTTCGGGTGTCCAGCTTTACGCAGAAAGAACTCCATGCCCGGGTACCGACCCGCACAGCGGATGGTGACGCTTCCCCCGAGCGCCACCACCCTGCTGGGGCTCACCCAGATGGGGGGTTTGGGGTATTGCCCTGCTTTCAACAAGAGACAGGAGTTAAACAGGGGAGACACAGCCCCCCCGCCTCCTCCCCACCCCAATTCAGTCCGTCCGTCATTCGGCCTTTGGCGGGGGCTCATTGAACCAGGGGATGGTTCCCATCTGCTTCGTCAGACCACGGGAGCCAGATTCGGCTCCTAGTTACTCCATGCGGGGGGTGGGGGGTGGGCACAGAAGAACGGGGCCGGGTCTGAGCTCACAGGGGGAGTTTGGGTTGAGTTTTGGGGAAGGTTCAGGGCTCAGTTTCTCTTCCTCCCCCCAATCCCGGACCCTTCCTGATGTTAATATCCTCCCCACAGACTGATACTCACCTCCCAACACCCAGCTGTGCCTGGCCAGAGAGCAACCTGAAAAGGAAATTGGTGTTAGGGACCAGATCCCAGAGCAACTGGATCCTACACCCTGGTCCCACATCCTCCCCATGGACACAAGCCCTGGTCTCAGATCCCACCTTATGGGCACAGGCCCTGGCTGACTCCGATACTCACCAAGGAGGAGGACGGTGACAGCAGACGCCATGACGGGTTTGTGGGGGGCCCCTCAGCGCTGCCACCAACACCCCGGTGCCCAGCTCCACCCAGCCTGAGGCCCGACTGCGAGGGGAATGAGGAACTGCGCCGGGGGCTGCAGCCCCAGGAAGCCCGTGATGCGCTCGGCCCCTTTCTTCCCATCAGCTGGTTTCTCTGCAATCTCCAGCCCAAATGTAGCGCGGTCAGAGCAAAGCCAGATCCCTGCAGAGCCCAGGAAACCACATCCCCTCCTGCAGCTGCCTGGTCCCCCAACCCCCCATCACCTCCGAGCCCCACATGGGAGCTGCCCAGTCCGGGGACTAGCTGGGAATGGGGCAATCTCAGGAAGCCTCAAGAGGTGTCCAGCTGCCCTGACCTTTTCCAACAGGCCCGTCTAGCCTCCCTGGAGCAGCAGCTCAGAGTAGAGGAGGGCTCTCTCCTCCCCACTCCCTAAAGTAGCGGCCCTCTCCCATGAAGTGGGACAGAGATTCCTTCCTGACCCGGTTGGGCCCAGCACCCACCCTGGAGCATGAGGGTGGAGGGACCTGGCCAACCTCCTTCCCAGGTAGTGTTGCTGCAGAATCTATTCTTAGCCAAGTGACGTGGCACAGAGACCGGACTGGGGCCTGGGAGAGTTGTGGTTTCTGGCCCCTGTGAGGGTGCGAGAAATGGAGAAATTTAGATCCTGAGTTGTTAAAGGAACAGCCGTTAAATCCGCGAAAGGGGAAGTCTGCCCAGAGCCAGCGCTCGCTTCCTGTTTCTGCTACTGCCAGTGAAACTCTGTGTAAAGCTGATGCCCGGCATCTCCCCTGTTTATATACCCCAGTTCTGGGAGGGGAGTGGGGTCTAGTGATTGTTGGGGAGGGGCTGGGAGCCAGGACTCCTGGGTTCTCTCCTAGCTCTGATGGGGGCCCTGGGGGTGGGGTCTAGTGGTTAGAGAAAAGGACACAGATTAGAGCCAGACCCCTAGAGGTGAAAGGCCCCGTGTCCCTTCCCCAGCCCATCCCTGGGGCCCTGGGTCTGCGCAGCTGAGGGCCCGGGACAGAGCTCACAGGGGTCGATGGCTGAGCCGAGGTCCCCCCTCCCTCAGCCCAGAACCTCCAGCGACTGCTGCTCTCCCTTGGCTGGGGAACCTCCAGTGACTCCGTCCCGGTCCCCAGGGCCGGCTCCAGGCACCAGCTTAACAAGCAGGTGCTTGGGGCAGCCACTCGGGAGAGGGGCGGCACGTCCAGGTATTCGGCGGCAATTCGGCGGAGGGTCCCTCACTCCCACTCGGAGCGAAGGACCTCTTGCCGAATTGCCGCCGCAGATCACGATCGCTGGTTTTTTGTTTTTGTTTTTTTTTGGCTGCCTGGGGCAGCAAAAACTCTGGAGCCGGCGCTGCCGGTCCCCTTGTAGGCTTATCCTCTGCTGGGCCCAGGGCTGAGGGCAGAGCCTGGCTCTGAGCGTCCCATTGGGGCCAAGACCCCCTGAGGGCCCAGCTGGGTGTGGGGCTGGGAGCGGGGACGGGCGGGTCCCACTTGATGCTATATCGCAGGGGTCGGCAACCTTTCAGAAGTGCTGTGCCGAGTCTTCATTTATTCAGTCTAATTTAAGGTTTCGCGTGCCAGTCATACATTTTAATGTTTTTAGAAGGTCTCTTTCTATAAGTCTATAATATAGAACTAAACTATTGTTGTATGTAAAGTAAATAAGGTTTCTAAAATGTTTAAGAAGCTTCATTTAAAATTAAATTAAAATGCAGGACCTGAGCAGTGTGAGTGCCACTGACAATCAGCTCGCGTGCCGCCCTTTTCACACGTGCCATAGGTTGCTGTCACGGAGTGTGGGGGAGTCAGGGCCCTGCACCCCCAGCTTCCTGCGATTCACCATGACTCTCAGCCAGCCAGTAAAACAGAAGGTTTATTGAGATGACAGGAACACAGTCCCAGACAGGTCTTGCCAGTACAGACAACAGGATCCCCTTTAGTTAGGTCCATCTGGGGGCTCCAGGGAGGCCACAGCCCCGTTGGGAAGCCCAAGCCCCGTCGGGGCTCCCCTCTCCATTTTCCAGCCAGCTCCAAAACTGAAACTCCCTCCAGGTGTCTCCTTTCTCCCTTCCCCCCGGCTCCTCCCCCAGCCTTTGTGTCCTTTGTCCAGGTTCCCGGTCAGAGGTGTTACCTGGCCTCCAACCCCCCTCCTGGGTTCTCATGTTACATGCTCAGGTATCCTCCCTTCCCCAATGCAGACAGTCCCAGCCAAGCTCCCCTGCAGCCTTCCCCAGTCAATACTCCCCACTCAGTATTCAAAGAACACATCAAGAACAGTCCCACTTCGTCACATCTCTCCCCCCTTCGAGACCGAACTGAGCAGGGTCACTTCAGCCAGTGACCTGGGGAAGTTCAAACATACCCACGTTCCCATGGATGCCCCATCATCTCTCCCATTCCTTGGTGAGAATTACACCAGGCCCTTCCAGTTTCCTGCCCCCCTTTAGGTCGGGTCTGCTCGATGGCACTCGTAGTCTGCATGTGGGAAGGCTTATGCGACCCGTGCCCTTTTTCCACCCCAATACCCCTGGGGTTCAAACTGGGATGGGGTCTTCTCCCAGCGTTCCAGTCTGGAGGGCTGTGATTCGGGCTCCCTTGGTTAAGAGCCCCCCTTTTGACCTTGTCCACCCTCTGGAAAGGCTCCTCTAGGCTGGGCAAGGGTCCTAAAGCTGTTTTCCCCTTGTCCCGGGCCTCCCTCCCCCTCTGACAGGGGTCACAGGATCGGCAATACTGTCGGACAGTAACAAAGACCCCAGGCCAGTAAAAGTTCTGTAGCAGCCTCTGCTGGGTACGCCAGATTCCCTGGTGCCCTGAGAGGGGGGTGTTGTGGGCCCAGTACAGCAGCTGGCGGCGATACTTCCAGGGTACCACCAGCTGCCTCCTGACTCCCCCTGACTCCATTTCCCCTGGGGGAGCCCATTCTCGGTACAGGAATCCCTTCTCCCTCAGGAACCGTTTCCGGCATCCTCTCCCCATGGTCTGTACCGCACTGAGGTTGGCCAGGTCCCTTATCTTCCGCAAGGAGGGATCTTTCTGCAACTCGGCCTGGAACTCAGCGGCTGGGACAGGGATAGGGACCTGCTCCCTTCCACTGGCTGGGTCTGATGCCGCAGCCTCTCTGAGTCGTGTCCCTGGGCTCTCCCTTCCCACCGGGTTAGGGTCTTGCGCCTCGGGCAAGGTACCCTCCCCAGGGTGCAGTGCCCCTCTCTGGCCCTGACTACGCGTCACGACCAGCGTACCCTGGGGGTTGCTTGGCCAGTCCTCCAGGTCCCCCCCATCAACACCTCAGTGGGCAGATGGTGGTGTACCCCCACGTCCTTGGGGCCCTCCTTGGCCCCCCATTTGAGGTGTACCCTCACCACGGGCACCTTGAATGGGGTCCCGGAACCCTGAGTCTGGAGCATCTAGGTGTCGGGCACCACCCGATCTGGGACCACCACCTCAGGTCGGGCCAGCGTCACCTCTGCGCCCATGTCCCAGTATCCATTGACCTTCCTCCCATCCACTTCCAGGGGAACAAGGCACTCTCTCCGGAGGGACAGCCCCGCGCCCACCCTGTAAACCAAGAACCCTGAGTCTGGAGCATCCAGCCTTCCAGAGGAGTTGGCCTGGGGTCCTCCCCCCTCCTTAGCAGGTGGTACGCTGCCAGCCCCTCTTGCCTGGGAGCGCTGCCCCTCGTCAGGCTGGGTCTCTACCCAGTCAACCCTCTGTGGGTTGGGTCTGCTCAGTCTGTCCCTGAGCCTGAGGCACTGGGCCCGTATGTGGCCTCTTTGGCCACAGTAATAGCAGCCCATGTCCCGTGGGTCCTCTCGAGCGGGTCGGATGGACCGGACACCAGATGTTCCCCTTTGGTGGGGGTTCTCCATATTACCCCACTGGGAGGTTTCATGGTGAGACTCTGTCTGCATTGTGGTGGGCCTACTCTTCTGGGACTCCTCCCTGTTATCCCCTGCCCGACTGTTCACAAACTCATCGGCCAGCTGCCCTGCGTGCTGCGGGTTCTCTGGCTTTTTGTCCACCAACCACAGCCTCAGGTCAGAGGGGCACTGGTCATACAGTTGCTCCAGTACGAATAGGTCGAGCAGGTCCTCTTTAGCTTGGGCCCCAGCTGTCCACTTGCGGGCATATCCCTGCATCCGGTTGGCCAGTTGTAGGTAGGTGACCTCAGGGGTTTTACGCTGACTCCGGAACCTTTTCCGGTACATCTCAGGGGTCAGCCCAAACTCGCGGAGCAGGGCCCTTTTGAACAATTCATAGTCCCCTGCCTCCACCCCTTTCAGTCGGCTGTACACCTCCATGGCTGGGGGGTTGAGTAAGGGGGTGAGAAACTGGAGCCTGTCTGCAGGGTCTCGCAGGCATTCTCAAAGGCAGTCAGGAAGCTATCCATGTCGTCCCCCTCCTTACGCTGGGCCAGGACGTGCTTGTCAAAGCTCCTTGCAGTCCTGGGTCCCCCTCACTCACCGCAGCCGGGGCCCCACTGCTCCTCAGCCTGGCCAGCTCCAGCTCATGCCGACGCTGTTTCTCCTCATGCTGACGCTGTTTCTCCTTCTCTTCCAGCTCATGCTGACGCTGCTTTTCCCGTTCCTCCCGCTGCTTTTCCCGTTCTTCCTGCTCCTGCTCCAGTTCTTGCTGCCTCAACTCGAGCTCTTTTAGTCTCATCTCCCTCTCACATTCTAGCCGCCTTAGCTCCAGGGATGGGGAGCTTCGCCGGGACGATCCCCTGCTGGCCGCTGGGGTCAGGGTGCCCTCGGTATTCGCTGGGCTTCCCCCAACCCCTCCCCTAGGCATGGGTAGGAAGGGTCTCGGGATGTCCTCGGCAGCAGTCTGACCCCTCCCAGCCAGGTCAGGCCCCGGGGCCCATGCTGCCCCTGCCAGGCGGCGTCCCTCAGGGACAGGCAGCGCCGGCTCCAGGGTTTTTGCTGCCCCAGGCAGAAAAAAAAAAAAAAAAAAAAAAAAAAAGCCGCGATTGCGATCTGCGGCGGCAATTCGGCGGGAGGTCCTTCGCTCCGAGCGGGAGTGAGGGACCCTCCGCCGAATTGCCGCCGAATAGCTGGACGTGCCGCCCCTCTCCCGAGTGGCCGCCCCAAGCACCTGCTTGTTCAGCTGGTGCCTGGAGCCGGCCCTGGGGACAGGGATCGGTTCATCCAATCGATCCTTCTCCTCCAGCTGGGCAATTAGCTGTTCTTTGGTGGACCTCCCAATGCGCAGCCCCCGCTGCCTGCACAGATCCACCCGGTCGCTCTTAAGGCGTTTAGCGTACATCTTCCTGCTGGCCACTCGCTGGCCTGTACTCTCAGCATTCCACCGTTTCCAGGGGGACCCCTAGTGTGCCAGCCCTTCTTCAGGTCACCACCTCTTTGCCAGGGTCGAGCTGCAGCCTCCTCCGCCTCTGGGACTGCTCGCCTCAATCCCCAGGGGGACTCTGTTACTGCAAAAGTCCCTCTTGCTGGTCACACACTCCCAGGGGTTAATCGCCCCCTGAAACCGTCCCTCTCGGTACCCATAGCAGTGCCACTGACTTGAAGGTGTATATTGTCCCCAAATGTGAAATAGTTGTGGGTAAGGACAAAATCACAAAGTTCAGCCACCATCTGCTCCAGAAACTCCCCGAAAAAGCACAAGAGCAAATCCACACAGACACACACCTAGAACTCCGACCAGGTGTATTCTATTTGCTACCCAAGATCCATAAACCTGGAAATCCTGGATGCCCCATCATCTCAGGCATTGGCACCCTAACAGCAGGATTGTCTGGCTATGTGGACTCTCTCCTCAGGCCCTACGCTACCAGCACTCCCAGCTATCTTCGAGACACCACTGACTTCCTGAGGAAACTACAATCTATCGGTGATCTTCCAGAAAACACCATCCTGGCCACTATGGATGTAGAAGCCCTCTACACCAACATTCCACACAAAGATGGACTACAAGCCGTCAGGAACAGTATCCCCGATAATGTCACGGCAAACCTGGTGGCTGAACTTTGTGATTTTGTCCTTACCCATAACTATTTCACATTTGGGGACAATATATACCTTCAAGTCAGCGGCACTGCTATGGGTACCCGCATGGCCCCACAGTATGCCAACATTTTTATGGCTGACTTAGAACAACGCTTCCTTAGCTCTCGTCCCCTAACGCCCCTACTCTACTTGCGCTACATTGATGACATCTTCATCATCTGGACCCATGGAAAAGAAGCAGGAATTCCACCATGATTTCAACAATTTCCATCCCACCATCAACCTCAGCCTAGACCAGTCCACACAAGTGATCCATTTCCTAGATACTACTGTGCTAATAAGCGATGGTCACATAAACACCACCCTATACCGGAAACCTACTGACCGCTATACTTACCTACATGCCTCCAGCTTCCATCCAGGACACACCACACGATCCATTGTCTACAGCCAAGCTCTAAGATACAACTGCATTTGCTCCAATCCCTTAGACAGAGACAAACACCTACAAGAGCTCTATCAAGCATTCTTAAAACTACAATACCCACCTGCTGAAGTGAAAAAACAGATTGACAGAGCCAGAAGAGTATCCAGAAGTCACCTACTACAGGACAGGCCCAACAAAGAAAATAACAGAAAGCCACTAGCCGTCACCTTTAGCCCCTAACTAAAACCTCTCCAGCACATCATCAAAGATCTACAACCTATCCTGAAAGATGATCCCTCACTCTCACATATCTTGGGAGACAGACCTGTCCTCGCTTACAGACAGCCCCCCAACCTGAAGCAAATACTCACCAGCAACCACACACCATACAACAAAAACACTAACCCAGGAACCTACCCTTGCAACAAACCCCGCTGCCAACTCTGTCCACATATCTATTCAAGTGACACCATCACAGGACCTAATCACATCAGCCATGCCATCAGGGGCTCGTTCACCTGCACATCTACCAATGTGATATATGCCATCATGTGCCAGCAATGCCCCTCTGCCATGTACATTGGCCAAACCGGACAGTCTCTTCGCAAAAGAATAAACGGACACAAATCTGACATCAGGAATCATAACATTCAAAAACCAGTGGGAGAACACTTCAACCTCTCTAATCACTCAGTGACAGACGTTAAGGTGGCAATTTTGCAACAGAAAAGCTTCAAAGACAGACTCCAACGAGAGGCTGCTGAACTTGAATTAATATGCAAACTAGATACCATTAACTTAGGTTTGAACAGAGACTGGGAATGGCTCGGTCATTACACTAATTGAATCTATTTCCCCATGTTGAAGTAGCCTCACACTTTCGTGTCAACTGTCCGAAATGGGCCATTTGGATTATCACTTCAAAAGTTTTTCTCCCCTGCTGTTAATAGCTTCTCTTAATTAATTAGCCTCTTCCAGTTGGTATGGCTACTTCCACCTTCTCATGTTCTCTGTATGTATAAATATCTTCTTACTGTATGTTCCATTCTATGCATCCGAAGAAGTGGACTGTAGCCCACGAAAGCTTATGCTCAAATAAATTTGTTAGTCTCTAAGGTTCCACAAGTACCCCTGTTCTTTTTGTAATGACAGACTTTACTTCATGAGAAGCTCCAGAGAAAGAAGATGCAGAGGGAGTAATGGTAGGGGCAATCCTAGGGAGACCAAAGGGGATGGTAGAGGGAGCAGACAGAGAACAAGGGTAGAGGCAGAGTCACTGCAGGGTTGACCCAGTCTTCTGCTTTTCCCCTGTGGGTGGAAACACTGATCACTATCACTATAGGAGGGAAGAATAGAATGGAATGCCCAGAAGAATGAATGACTTGAGGACAATGTCCTGAAGGGACCCTTACCCTTAAAGAGCTTTTCTGTCTCCGACATTTACATTGCTACACAGGGTGGTTTGGCCCACAGAAATAAAAATCTGCACATCTTCCATGTGATTTTGGACCAATGGAAAAAAATAGGTATAATTCAAGTGACTTTTAAAATTGCCTATAAAATCGAGTTATCAAAATAAATGAGCTTATGAACAACCAGAAAATATACTTCTCAAGTGAAAAACTACAAATGAACTTCTTTACAAAGAAATTGTAAGTGTTCTTACAGGAAAAGCCACAAACTGTCTGGAAAGGAAGAGGAGACTGAATTACTTGCCTCAGTGAAATTAAATATCCAGAGAATTGTTGGGCCTGTGATCATGATGACTGGGGCTTGCTCACCTGTGGCTCCCCCTCCCCGTGCTGTGGAGGCACAGCCAGGCAGGTCTGCATCTGCAAGCAGGCGCCCGGCCTCAGGTGCAGCTCCCATTGGTCGTGCTGGCCAATAGGTTGGGAGCCCCCCGGCCAATGGGCTGGGGGGAGGGGGAGATTGTAGGGAGCTCTGGAGCAGGGGAGACAGTGGGGGAGGGGAGTTGTCTGGCACAAAGGGGGGCTCTCTGGAGAGGGGTGACAGGGCCACAGGGGCCATGGGGGTCTCGGGGGG